>JAVJIF010007433.1:77500-178560 GCA_038442645.1 Agave tequilana | reverse complement strand
AACAAGAGCTATCCTCAGATACTAAATAAGTAAAATAGAATCAAATGGGAAAAAAAGGAAAAATGAGAAACAAAAAATAGATCTAAAAATTATAGAAATAAAAGGCAAAAAAGTAATAAAAATAGAGAAAAGAAGAAAATTTTCATAAAAATGACAAAAAAAATTAAAAACAGGTGGATTAGAATAGGAAAAATAGAGAAGAAAAGAGAGAACAGAAAAGGAGGGGAAAAGAAAGTGGAAATATATGGCAATATAATCTAAAAAAGAAGAAAAAGAATTAAAAAAAACAATATGGCACGTAGGCGTGATAAGGTAGTCTTTCGAATCACGTTCGTGAATGCGGTCATATAGGAATTCAGACTGTAACATACATAAAAATAAAGGTTCAGATTTAGTTCAAAATATGCATTCCAATAATCATAACACATTTTCACCAAACTTACCTCACCATGGTTCGAACTCTTAAAATGAAGAGATTGTTAGAGAATTAGAAGGAAATCAACATTATCTTCGTAAGAACCAATGAGAAGCAATGAGACGTTACAACATCCAATGATGGTAGACGGAGGAAGTGCCAAGAACTTAATATCAAATAACTAATAAAAGTGAGAACATACTACATGAAATTAGAGATATCGTAGAACAATTTGAGGCAAAGGAAGTGATCGACTAATGAGATAGAAAAAACAAATGCTGCTAAATTTCAATTAATGAAAAGAGAAACAAAGGTCAAGTGATAGAATCTCATCCGTCACCTTTATTTGTAAGAAGGTAGCCAATCATGGTAGAGCAGCGAAGAACACAGCCCTAGGTAGATCCTCCCTGCAAAAATAGAATTTTAAAATAAGAGAAAACATTTGGGACACATTAGGACAATCCATATGAACCCTAAATTCAATTTTTTTTTTCCCAAGGAAAATAAAACCCTAACCTAAGAAAAGAGGATGAAATTCACATGTACAATAAAGCCCGCCATCCTGTAAGTAAAGAGAGACACAAGAAAATAAGCCTCAGGCAGAGGGAAAAAAAACTTTAGGGGGTCTGAGAGAGAGAAAAGAGAGAGCTTGCCGTCCAACCGCAGCCGATCTTGAGCAGAAAAAAATTAGCAACTTCTTGTAGCTTGCGTTTGATCATCCTCAAGACACGAACACATCATACATCTTAGGAATATCAATTTCGTTCTTGTCACAAATTGAAGAAACTTCACTAACCACTAGATACCATCGAGTTTCCCTTGTTTCCTGAAGACATTCCATATGCAAATATTTGGCTCCCTTCTGTGTAGCGCCCATGATAATCTTGAGAAATTCCAAGAATACTTTTCATTAAATGCAAGATGAACCTGAAATCAAAAGTAGTCACTGAGTAATCCCTTCACTTTTCTTTCTAAGCAAAAGCTACATGTATCATCTACAGTTCAATGAGAATAAGAACAGTTTAACAAGTAATCCTGTAAAAACATGGGCTCCAAACTCCATACCTTGCGTTTGTATATGCCATTACATACACTTATAAAAACAACATGTGCATTCATTTTGCACCTTGCTACAATAGAAGTGTGACTGCCTCTGGCCCTTTTATGGACACGATACTTTTTTTTTAATTTTTGAAATTACACATAATTAAGATTGTTATCAACTTACAATTAGTAAATATTAAATACTAACACAGAGGAAGGCCTCAGGGCTATTGGTTGATCCGCTTCACATATAATACGTCTGAGATATTTGAACAGAGAGTAGGCAGCACAGACTACCTACACAACTTCAAATTGACATATCTACACAAGAATCTTTTCCCAGCAAATGATACGGGATTAGATCACATGTCTATAATGTTTATTGGGCTATGCAAAGAAAAGCAATCAAATCAGATAACTTGCCTCACATGGGGATCCTCTCATGGGGATGAAATTATGAGCATAAGATTCATTTGACTCTCAGTAGATGAGCAAGAGTCGGAAAGAATGGCTGGGTGGCAAAGGTCATCTCTCATGACAGTTGATTGCAATCAGTACCAAATAGATGACAGAGGTCATCTCTCATAATGCTATAGACATGTAATTCAGTAAACGACGCAGAACAAACTAGCAATTCAGTTTGTTATGATGATGGATCCTTAAATATGGAGTGGCTAATAGCCTTAAAAGTCCAAAAAAAGGAAGCCACTACTAGATTCTAGGGTTTAAACATATTTAACCAACTAATCATCTTGCTTTCTATTCCATTGTTGACAACTGATATTATACCACCCATTTATCCAGTCAATTTGATGCAAAACTCCCAAAATCCATGGAGTGTTACGATGGAGTAAACAAATAAAATTAAGAAACACGTCTTGCAAAATCAAAGGTTACAAAGGAAGTAAGGGAAATTATCACGATAAACTTTAAATTCATTTGAGAGAAAACATAGCATTAACTTCATAGTTTGTAGGCCAAAGAAAACTAGCCTACTTGCAAAAGATAGAACTTGATGTAGATGATTGGTAACTATAGTTACAGAAAAAATGAATTTTAACGATATAATTACATAATAATTAATGGAGTGTATACCATCTCAAAGCCATAGTAACTAATACAGAGTGTGACATCTCAAAAGCCAATCCAAATAGTAATACTTGAGTGGCGACCATTGCAACAACGATGCTCGTTATCTCAATGGAACATGTTAAGTTGTGGAGCCTAATTATTGCCTTGACGATTTTCGCCTTATGAAGAGTTATTGCCACAGGGGTTGAAAGGGGGCGGGCAGCCCATCTCGGGGGCTCGATGGCGGAGTCAGGGCGGAGCCCTCTGACCAAAATTACTTTGAGAAATCCCTCTTGCAGATCCTGAAGTGAGGGTGAAGCACCCCTAGTAAAGAGGTTGGTGTTGGCCCAAAGGCCTTCCACTCTAGTTTTGATGATGATTAACTCATGTAGTTATGTGTACTAATAATCTTGTGATTTTAGTTTCAGATCATTAGTCAAGTTATTAGTAGGTGATTAGCTTCAACAAGATGATTTGGAAGCTACCCACATGTTGATTCAAGAGCCCGAGCGTCAAAGATCATATATAGCACTTGCTCGGTGGATCAAAGAGTTTTGGATCGAGTCGGCTTGGAGATTGCACTCTACAAGAAGACATCGGTACCATAGTTTAGTTTTGGGTTTAGATCCTAATTGTAAAGATTAGAATAGTATGATAAGCTCAAGTTCACAACACACACGTATCATGTTTTGATTTTCGGTTTTTGGTTTAACCGATCTTGGTTTGCATGAATAGATTTTATATCAAAACAAGTTTACATGGTTTAATGTATATTAGATTTGTTCTATATACATGCATGCTTCAACTCTTAGACAAACTTACTTTGATATACCTATTTCATGAGTTTTAGGTTTTGTGTTTTAACAATACTTAATTTTGGAATTAAGGACAAAAACTATGATATGTATATGTTTCATGTATATTGGATTTCTATCCATATGCATCATGTTTCAAAATGTTTAAATATCATGTTTTTGTATTTGGATGAGTTTTAGACAAAATGTATTTTCTATTCAAGAATCCAAGTTTAGAAAATACAAGGTTTGGTTTTTGATAAAAATGAAAAGACATAAAAATAGTTTTAATTGATTGATATTTGAGTCAAAACTTTTATCATATGTTATATATCAATGCAATTTGACAAAACTATTTTTGGAGATTTTTAGTAGTTTATTTGGATATTTATTTCCCCAGATTTCTGACCTGTTTTGGTGTCTGCCAGGCTGGTCGGTCGACCGGTACGGTCGACCGCACCATATAGCCGGTCGACCGTATGGGTCGACCGAACGTGCATAGAAACGTGCACGCTGGCTACACCTTTAGCCGGTCGACCGAGCCGGTCGACCGACTGAGAGCAGGTTTGCTCTCTGTTTGTTTGGGTCGACCGGGCGGTCGACCGCTAGCGCCAACGGGTCAAAAATTGACCGTTGGGCGGTCGACCGGCAGGGTATTTCTGACAGTTCTGCTGTCAATGGCTATTTTCCAGATTTTTCTATAAATACCCCATTTGCAAGAGTTTTTCTCGAAGAATTTTTGTGCGAATTTTTCCATACTCTCTGGTGTTTTTACAGCAATCAAAAGAAGTTTTTGAACTCATATTGAACAATCAATTTGGTGTTTTTGCTAGGGTTTGAAAAATCAAAGAAAGGGTTTTTGGGAAAAGCTTTTGATTGAACTTCACCATCTTGATTTCTATTGTTTTCCCAAGGATTTTTCTTTGTGATTCAGATTTCCATTCCATTGGTTTTCTCCACACTTGAGCTAAGATCTACTATCTCTTCTATAGGATATTTGTGTAGGAGAAGAAATTGTTTGTGGTTGCTTGTTGAACCACCAAGTTGAAAACCCAATCTTTGTTTGGCTTTGTGCCTTGGGTTGTATCCCTCAAGTTGTGAGGTGATCCTTGTGTTTGCTTTGTGCTAATCCCTCAAGTTGTGAGGTGATTTTTTTGGTTGGATTGGAGCTTGCCTCAAGGAGGAGGTTGTGGTTGTAAAGAGAGGAGTTGGGTACTCCTTGTGAGAGTTCTTTGTGGACTTGCTAGTGGATTCGAAATCCTTCGTGTGTCGAAGGCGGGGATGTAGAGCTGAGTGCTCGAACCTCGTAACATATCTTGTTGTTTGCGCTTGATCCATTGACTCTCTCTCTATCTCTCTCTTTACTTTGTGCCTTGCTTTTATTTCTATGTGCATTCATATTTGCTTGGCTTGGTTGTGTGCATCACTTGTTGATAGCACTTGAGTGTGTTAATTGCAATTAGTTTTTAAATTCCGCATTTAGATCATAGATTAGCATTGTCACCTATTCACCCCCCCTCTAGGTGACTTTTCAATTGGTATCAGAGCTAGTGCTCCTGATATTTAGGTTTAACCACCTAGGAGTTAAGATCTTGGTTTGCTAATCTTCATTTGCATTATCATTTGCACTCATAATAGTTTGCACTCATGGATAGCCCTCCTATGTTTAACTTTGCTAGACATGATATTTGGATAGCCAAGATGAGTAGTCATTAAAAAGCCTAGGACATCTTGCTTATCAAGCCTCTACACAAGAATCCTTCCCAAATAGTAGCAAGCATAAAAAGGCCAATGCATTAGCACTTAGGGCACTTAGAGCATCTCTTAATGAAAATCTTTTACATGTTTTGTGATCGATATGATTCGGCTTTTGCAGTTTGGAGCATGTTGTCATCTCCCGAGCTTCCAGAGATTATCAACAAGATAAGGAGATCTAGAAGAGACAATTCCGAAGAGCATTGCCTTATGGTCCATGGGAATGACTCCCATGAGGTACATTCGGATTCTCAACTAGATGATAGCTCTAGTTCATTTTGTCATGGATGTGGTGAAGTTCAAACTTTAAATATGAAACTTGCTCAAAAGCTTGAAAAATTCTTAGAAAAACATGAATCTTTGAAAAAGAAGAATATTGTTTTAAAAGAAGAATTAAATGATTTATGTACATCTTTTGAAACCGTTTTGCAAGAGAAGGGAGAGATTGCTAGTGAACGTGACTCACTTAAATCTCAACTTGAACTTGCCCTAAATGAAATTAATGTTTTAAAAAAGCCAAAATGATTGTGATGATGTTTTGAAAAATAATGAGATTTTATCTTTAAAGTTGGATTGTGTTTTAGAAGATAACCTTGTTTTGAAAAATGAAATTGATTTCATAACAAAAGAATTGAATTTGGTTTTGAATAAAAATAAATCTTTGCAAAATGATATTGATATTCATGTTTGCCATGCTAGTGTAGCTTCTACTTCTTGCACACCTATAGCATGCTCCACTTTGTCTTCTAGCATAGAAAATGATATAAATGTTTTGAAGAAAAGTGTTGATTGTTTGGGCTCCACTTTGAGCCATTGTGCCATGAACCACACTCGTTTGGAATCCTTGATTCGCAAGAAACAAGTTCCAACCTTGCATGCACACCCAACACGGCATACACATGCTCATCACGGACACAATCATACATGTATGCTCATGTGTACACTTGTACACATTGTGGTCGAAAAGGCCACCTTGCTAGATTTTGCTATGATCGTTTACATGTTGAAAATTTAGCAATTAATCTTGTTTGGGTTAGGAGAGATACTAACCCCCGTGGACCCACAAGGAAATGGGTACCAAGATCTACCTCTTTGATTTTTGATGTAGGTGGAGGCTCTCGCATTACGTGAGAGTTTTGGTGCCTTGAGGTAGATGCGTTCTAAGCCTAAAAGAGAATCATTTGGATGCTTCACTCTCAAGGAGATTTGGTGGAAGGACCACCATTGGTTTGGAGAACTAGAGATGCACCTTCATCGGTTTTGGTATCATTCTCTAACTCCCATTTTTAATTGCATGCTTTTCATGTTCATCAATTTATAGCATGTATTGTTTTATTGTTCATTATGTTTATGTCATGTTGATTAGATTAGTGTTATACATGTTTAGTTACTTGAGCACCCATGTTTCATATGGATCTACATTTAGTGTTCTCACTTTGTTTAAACTAACATGTATGCACTAGATCTAATGTACATGCATATACATAATGATCATATGGATGTTTATGATGTTTTATTTTGATGACTCATGTTTTATTGTTTCGTGATTAGTATGATATTTGCCATGTTTATTAGACTTATGCTTTACATGATTAGTTGTTGAGACACCCATGTTTAGTATGGACCCATATTTTGTGTTCTCCTTATGTTTTAGCTATCATGTTAATCATAGATCTAATGCACATGTCTTTGTCATGCCAATCATATGGTTGACTATGACTTTTTGTTTTAATAATTCATTTTTTTATTGTCATGTTCATGTTGATCCGTTTTATGCTTCATGTTTTGTCTACTTGCTTGAATGATAGTTTTCGTTAAGACTAGGATTTATACTTGTACAACGAATGAGCTACAAATAGACCTTTATATATGTTTGTGCTTGAACGCTCATTTGTATTCATTTGATGTACTAGTATAGTCTAGTTTTGATGATTCTTGCATTTGACTTGTATTCATCATTTTACATGTTTTGTTTTAACTTCATGTATATGTTCATCTTGTCCAAACTATCATTTATACATATACATCCTTGAGCCACGTGCCTTCATGCATACATTTTTGTGGACTCAATGTGTTTAGGATATGTATGTATACTTTAGTTTGTACATGACATACATATGCCTTGAAGTTTAGATCGTTTGGATGAATTTCATGTTTGCTAGGTGATTTCACATTCATGATGAATTTCATGTTTTTAAAGATGATTTCAATTGGTGATTTCACAATGAATTTCATGTTTTCGATATTGAGCTTGATTGTCCAATTTCATGATGATATGTTTCTCACAACACTTGTACACTCACCTTATTTAATGTTTTCTCATGACTTAGTTTTCATGAGTATAAATTGTGCTATATGAATTTTGAGTGTTTTAGTGCCATGTGGTTTACATGTGTCTTCATGAATATTTTTGTTTGATTTCTTGCTTGAAGGATTTCGTTCTAGTTTAAATAATTTTTCCTATAACTAGTTCGTATTCTTTACTTTGGTAGAGTTTTTCAAACATTCTATACTTTCAAATCTATTTTTGAAAACCCTACCATCAAAGGGTGGTTGGATGGGAGATCATGTTCATGTTTACTTTAAAATGAAAACCATTTGATACTTGAACCATGATTGGGAGGTATATAAGAATATGATGTATACACTTGATCTTATTGTTGTTTCAATTGGTATCATTGAATTCTTTCAATTGGTATCAATCCTAACATTTCTTGTATACTCATATATTCTCGTATATGTATGGTTGCATTTCAAAGTATATCAATTTCGTTTGGTATCTATCTTTTCATACATATATATATATATATATATATATATTATATATTATATATATATATATATATATATATATATATATATATATATATATATATATATATATATATATATATATATATATATGTTTCAGTTGTGCTTACTATATCCCTATATCTTTAAGCACAAATCTTGTTTATGATGATAAGCTTGAGCTTCAACTTTGTTTCAATTGATTTAGTTTTCAATTGGTATCCTTATTCGAGCCTTATCATAGTTTTTATTGGTATTTCATAAGGGGGAGAAAATCTCGTAATTTCATCTTTTCAATTGGTATTTAGTTTTCCACTCCCTTACTTTATGATAGAGAATAATATTTCAATTGGTAATAGTTTCAATTGTTATCAAAATCATATGTGTTTATATGTTCAATACTTTGGTATTAAAGATCTATGTTTATTTTCTATTGATATCTAGATTGTTTATTTACAATTGATATGATGATTGTTGACTTTTCAATTGGTATCAAGATTTTGATTTTCAATTGGTATAGTTTCATTTTTTAATTGGTATCAATATGCACTTCCTTGACACATTTTCTTCTAATTGGTATCATATTTGTTTTTAGACAAAAAGGGGAAGAACATCCCTTGTTTTGATTCCTTGTTTTGAATATAAAAGAATATGCTTTTTAGTTTTGTTTTTTTTAAACCCCTTTGTTGATGATTGACAAAAAGGGGGAGAAGAATTTGAGTTTATATGCATGTTTACATATGCAATGTTGCATGTTTTTAATGTTTTTATTAAGTTCAATTGATATCCAAAGCATTATTTAAAGAACATATTTGGTTTGCTTAGTTTTGGTATCAAGAGCTTGTAAAGAGATCATGAGTTTTGTTTTGCATATATTGTGTTTAATTGGTATTTAGAGCATGTTATGTTTAGTTTAATTAGTATCAAGAGCATGTTTATTTTCTAAAAGATTTTCATTGGTATCAAGAATATGTTTATTTGTTTTTGCTAATAATTGGTATCAAGAGCATGTTATTTATTTTTTTTGATAATTGGTATCTAGAACATGTTTATTTGTTTTATAATTTCATTGGTATCTAGAGCCATTTATTAGTTGTTTATCCTATGCATGAGTTAAGGGGGAGCTTCTTTGAAGCTTAACTTTAATCCATGCATATATAACTCCATGAGTTTTGTCATCATCAAAAAGGGGGAGATTGTTGGCCCAAAGGCCTTCCACTCTAGTTTTGATGATGATTAACTCATGTAGTTATGTGTACTAATAATCTTGTGATTTTAGTTTCAGATCATTAGTCAAGTTATTAGTAGGTGATTAGCTTTAACAAGATGATTTGGAAGCTACCCACATGTTGATTCAAGAGCCCGAGCGTCAAAGATCATATATAGCACTTGCTCGGTGGATCAAAGAGTTTTGGATCGAGTCGGCTTGGAGATTGCGCTTTACAAGAAGACATCGGTACCATAGTTTAGTTTTGGGTTTAGATCCTAATTGTAAAGATTAGAATAGTATGATAAGCTCAAGTTCACAACACACACGTATCATGTTTTGATTTTCGGTTTTTGGTTTACCGATCTTGGTTTGCATGAATAGATTTTATATCAAACAAGTTTATATGGTTTAATGTATATTTTTGTTCTATATACATGCATGCTTCAACTCTTAGACAAACTTACTTTGATATACCTATTTCATGAGTTTTAGGTTTTGTGTTTTAACAATACTTAATTTTGGAATTAAGGACAAAAACTATGATATGTATATGTTTCATGTATATTGGATTTCTATCCATATGCATCATGTTTCAAAATGTTTAAATATCATATTTTTGTATTTGGATGAGTTTTAGACAAAATGTATTTTCTATTCAAGAATCCAAGTTTTAGAAAATACAAGGTTTGGTTTTTGATAAAATGAAAAGGCATAAAAATAGTTTTTAATTGCTTGATATTTGAGTCAAAACTTTTATCACATGTTTATATATCAATGCAATTTGACAAAACTATTTTTGGGGATTTTTAGTAGTTTATAAGAATTTATTGGATATTTATTTCCCCAAATTTCTGACCTATTTTGGTGTCTGTCAGGCTGGTCGGTCGACCGGTACGGTCGACCGCACCATATAGCCGGTCGACCGTATGGGTCGGCCGAACGTGCACAGAAACGTGCACGCTGGCTACACCTTTAGCCGGTCGACCGAGCCGGTCGACCGACTGAGAGCAGGTTTGCTCTCTGTTTGTTTGGGTCGACCGGGCGGTCGACCGCTAGCGCCAACGGGTCAAAAATTGACCGTTGGGCGGTCGACCGGGCGGTCGACCGGCAGGGTATTTCTGGCAGTTCTGCTGTCAACGGCTATTTTCTAGATTTTTCTATAAATACCCCATTTGCAAGAGTTTTTCTCGAAGAATTTTTGTGCGAATTTTTCCATACTCTCTGGTGTTTTTACAGCAATCAAAAGAAGTTTTTGAACTCATATTGAACAATCAATTTGGTGTTTTTGCTAGGGTTTGGAATATCAAAGAAAGGATTTTTGGGAAAAGCTTTTGATTGAACTTCACCATCTTGATTTCTATTGTTTTCCCAAGGATTTTTCTTTGTGATTCAGATTTTCATTCCATTGGTTTTCTCCACACTTGAGCTAAGATCTACTATCTCTTCTATAGGATATTTGTGTGGGAGAAGAAATTGTTTGTGGTTGCTTGTTGAACCACCAAGTTGAAAACCCAATCTTTGTTTGGCTTTGTGCCTTGGGTTGTATCCCTCAAGTTGTGAGGTGATCCTTGTGTTTGCTTTGTGCTAATCCCTCAAGTTGTGAGGTGATTTTTTTTTGGTTGGATTGGAGCTTGCCTCAAGGAGGAGGTTGTGGTTGTAAAGAGAGGAGTTGGGTACTCCTTGTGAGAGTTCTTTGTGGACTTGCTAGTGGATTCGAAATCCTTCGTGTGTCGAAGGCGGGGATGTAGAGCTGGGTGCTCGAACCTCGTAACATATCTTGTTGTTTGCGCTTGATCCATTGACTCTCTCTCTATCTCACTTTACTTTTTGCCTTGCTTTTATTTCTATTGTGCATTCATATTTGCTTGGCTTGGTTGTGTGCATCACTTGTTGATAGCACTTGAGTGTGTTAATTGCAATTAGTTTTTAAATTCCGCATTTAGATCATAGATTAGCATTGTCACCTATTCACCCCCCCTCTAGATGACTTTTCAGTTGGGTGAGTTTATAGTTTCAGATTGAGGGCAAGATCAGAGTCTCACTCCAAAGTAGCAGCTTGATATCACTTCGGAAGAGCACTCCAAAGTATCACTCTGGAGGAGCACTCTGAAGCATTTAAGCAGAGGAGAACTCCGAAATGACAATGCAAAATAGCACCTCGAAGATGCATAGCGGAGAAGATGTTCAGTCTGAAAGCTTCATAGCTCGAAAACTTGGGGAACGTGTTAAGAGAAATTTAGTGATTTCAAAACTTGTAACCGTAGGTTCTATAAAAAAAGATGCGTCGTCATTAGGGTCAAGTGTGTATCTGCCATTGTAAATACATAGCGGCTGTGAGGTTCTCTCTCTTTTCATATAGTAGATTGCATGCGGCTCTGTGATTTTTCTCGATTTGGATTTTTCACGTAAAATTCTGATGTTTTTTATTGTGTATTTGATCTATGTTCTTTCTTCTTCCCAATTCATTCCTCAACAGAACCAACACAGATTTTAAGTCTACATGTTAAATATGGATTAGAGGAATGCATTATACTTCAAACTTCAAATAGTAAGATGGTGGAAAACAAGTAGATGAGTGCGAGCGGGCGGTATTGAGTGGTGTGGCATTTAGCCAAAAGGCCAAGGCTTTCAAAGTAATGAGGAAGGTACAAAAGAGGATTCATTAGCTATTTAAAACTCAACTGTAATGCAAGACCAACTTGTTGCTGGAAAAATTGATATGCTCTAATACCAATTGTTACTCCCAAGATTGATAGTCGCGGAACTTGGCAATATGAAAATACTTGTAAAGAAAATTATTGTAAAGCAAACTAGTAATACCTAAATAAAAGAGCAATAAATAAGAAAGAAACATGAAGATTTAAAGTAGTTCGGCCCAAACTTGGCCTACGTCTACAAGAGAGAACTTGAGAGAGCTTTATTAATAACTTGATATAAAGAGATCTAACATTCCTCTTAATACAATAAGAGTATTCACCTTCCTCCCTAATCTAGACCTAGATTACTAGAGCATTATCTTATCTTTATGCACATTCACCTTGCTGCTCTCTTTATTGGCTGAGTGTTTCCACCTTTTTCTCCTTGAGATTGGATTGAGATCAGCTTTTGATCAATGTTGGTTACAACCTTTATTTATAGGATTTTACAAAACAACTCCTATTTGGACTATGAGATGATCTTGGCCATTAGATGCTTGAAGAATCTTGATCAATCATATTAGGAGTTGATCTTCTTGATATAGAAGAATTCTAGATCTTTTAATCTTTAAAACAAACCCTTCATTGAATAGAAACTGAGTCATTGATTGCATCTCAATTTTGCATTATTATCATCACATTTGCACATTATATCCTTGATTATTATTTATTTAACATTTTTATTTATTTTTTTACTATGGTGTGCAGTTACTTAAATGAGAGGATAAAATACAAGAAGCTTTATTTTATCCTTAATCCTATCTAAAGTTAGCTTTTAAATTAAATTGATCCAAATGAGGAAAGGATTAATCTTCATCTCCTAAATTCAAGTTCAAATTCAGAAGATAAAGTCATAAAAGATGAATGGGATAAAGCTAATTCTACAAGTAATAAGGAGGATAATTCAAATTAAATGGAGTTCAAAATCAATTCAGACTCGGATTTAGACTGTACACCTTTTAGTACTCGGATCATTACTTTCTCTACAGATTTTCAAATCCGATGATTTAAGATGCTACAGAAAGAAGACTTGAAGGAATACAATTCTTATATTTACCACTTTGTCCAATTCAGCCGCCTGATGAGTCATATTCAGCGATTAACACGCCAACTTGCTGCAGGATTGAATTCCTGTATTGAATTAGAAAACTTTCTAATTTGTATCCTAGTGTGATTAGCTTTGAGGCCTATTTAAAGAGCTGAAGTCTCTCATAATCTCTCATCTCCACATCAGAGATCAAAATTAGGGTTTTTCTTTAGATTTATTTTCTTTTTGAATTTTTATTTTTGTACGAAGAGGAAGATAACTCTTGTAATTGATCGTGACAATCAATAAACAGGTTCTATCTTTCTCATATCTTTATTTTGTTTTTAATTTTACTTTTTTTATTTTCTTTATTTCTTACTTTCTTTTGCTTCCCATGTTTACCATAAGTAGTTAGGTCTTTTCTCATGACTTGCTAATATATCACCACCATCATATCTAACCTCTAGTAGATAACCGGATTAGAACATATGCATGCCTACTCTAATCTTTATTCTTGAAGGCTCATTAGGATAAGCAACTAGTTTAAACACTTTTTTATTGTCTTCTTAATCTATACTTGATAAATATCTTGATATTTTAATGTTCAACTTTAATAAGTGTTAGGGTTAAAGATTTGCTTGTACTTTCTAATGATCTTTCTTACTTTGTACTTGACCGATAATCTTGATATTGTAATGTTACATCTTGGTTAGTGCTATTTCAACCCATATCCTAGTTTTTGTCTCATATATCTTACTTGATTTTGTGTTAGAATATCATGTTTAGGATTTAAAGTGAAGTAATTATCTATTTAGTATTAGCATGTATGGTGATTGAATATTAGTAAGCTGTGAACCTTTCTTTTAGTTTAATTTTTTATTCACATACAATTCATCCTTTTTTTTAAGTTCTTTATAGAAAAGATAATAAGAAGACAATATTACCGAAAAACTTTCATCGCATCTCTCCCTGAGGTTCGACCCGTTTAGCTCTTGCTACAATGGTTAAATTGCGAAGATTTAAAGTCAAAATCAATCACATACACTTTTCATATTCTATGTATTCTTTTTGACAATCAGTCATATTCGTACTCCACCAGAAAAAGAAAACTGTGCCTGAAAAAGAAATTGATTCTGCTTCAGAAACACTGCTATTAGTCGACTAGGCCATATGACTAGTCACTAATTCCTGAAATTAGTCGACTAATACCCTTATATAGTTGAATACTGTAAACTGTTCCTTCTCTATTTCTGCATCTTTTCTAGTCGACTAGTACTTCTGATTAGTCGACTAGTAGTCTTGTTAGTCGACTATAAGTCGACTAACTTTTCTTGATCTGCATCTTTTCTTCTCTCCAAGCAATCATCTTCTTCTCCAACTTATTTGGATCTTCTTTGACCATCATTTCCTCTTGAAAACAAGGCAAGATCCTAATAATCTTCACCTTGACTTGCTTTTCAAGCTTTAATAAAACACCTTGAGATTTAGACTAATACCTTGGTTCTTTCCTTGATTGTAATCGTGTCGTGAAGCCTTTTAACTCTTGCCCCCTCTCCCTGGGGCCTTTGGCTGATTTACCGCTATGGCTTAGGCCATCTCGAGTCTTGCCCAGATGCACCCTTTCTCCTTCCTGTAATATTTTAATTCGGTTCACGTCCCGTTGCTATCTTCCTTGAAGCTCCACCTCGCGATGAGCTCCTTTCCAAGCTTAACCCTGAAACTCTACCTCGAACTGAGTTTTCTTCCTTCAGCTTGTATAACCCTCCATACGTCTCTCCTTCCAGGATTACCCTGTCTCCTTGGCTAACTGTGACGACGGCTTATTGCACTTAGATCCGAAACACCACTATGCATATTAGATTGTACCGTGCATCTGGGACAAATCGGACCGCCTCCAGAGCCTTCACCGTCCTATCTCTTTCTATAATCTTAACTGTCCCAGTGCCAATGACCTTGCAAGTCAAGTCATCCACCAACTTGACAGTCCATTCCTTCTTTGCAACCAAGGAGTTGAATAACTCTTTTTTGGAACATACATGAACCGTACTACCCGAATCAAATATCCAGTTTTTACCCTGAGAAATGTTATCTTCGTAGGAGCTATTAATACTTCGGTGTCCTCTACACCACTCAATGCTACGCCTGCCTCCGCAGCTTGCCTTTTCTTCTTTATGCACTTTTGCCGATGCTTGTAGTCATTCTTCTAATGACCTTCCCTGTGACAAAAGTGACGTCTTTGACGAGCCCGGACCTTTCTTTCCTTTTCTTCCTTTCCTTCATGTGACCACCAAACCTGATCTTATTTGCTCCTCTTGATTTGGTCTTTTTGTAATCTCATTAAATAAGAGAGTTGACGTGACCTTCTCTGAGATGAGAGTTTTCTTATCGTAGAGTATGGTGGTGACGATGTGATCATATGACTATGGGAGCGAACTGAGAAGTATCAATGCCTTGTCCTCCTCGTCGATCTTGACATCAACAGCTAAAAGCTCGCTGATGATCTTGTTGAAGAAGTTTAAATGTTCCAACACCGTTGTCCCTTCGTTCACGCGTAGTCCATATAGTTATTTCTTGAGATACAGCTTGTTGGAGAGGCTATTCGTCATATACAATGTTTCCAACTTTGACCACAATCTTGTAGCCATTTCGTCATCCATCACGTTGTACATCACCTCATCTGCGAGACATAGTTGGATTGTGTTTACCGCCTTTATATCCATCTTCTCCCAATCTTCATTTGACGTACCTACTGGTTTTGATGACTTACTCTGTAAGGTCTTATGAAGACCCTATTGCACTAGCAATGCCTTCACCCTCTTTTGACATAAGCTAAAATTTTCTTTTCCATTGAACTTCTCAACCTCAAATTTTATCGTAGAACTTTCTATCTTCAACATATCACCCTTCGTCAACCTTTAATTCTGATACCAATTGTTGAAAAATTTGATATGCTCTAATACCAATTGTTACTCTTAGGATCGATGTTTGCGAAACTTGGCTATATGAAAATACATGCAAAGAAAAAAACTGTTGTAAAGCAAACTAGCAATATCTAGACAAAAAAACAATAAGAAAGAAACATAAAGATTTAACGTGGTTCTGCCCAAACTTGGCCTACGTTCACGAAGAGAGAACTTGAAAGAGCTTTATTAATAACTTGATATAAAGAGATCCAACCTTCCTCTTAATGCAATAAGAGTATTCACCTTCCTCCTTAATCTAGACCTAAATTACAAGAGTATTACCTTATCTCATGTACCTTCACCTTGCTCCTCTCTTTATTGGCTTCCTTCTGATCTCCTTAGTGTTCTCCACCTTTTCTCCTTGAGATTAGATTGAGATCAGCTTTTGATCAATGCTGGGTTACAGTCTTTATTTATAAGATTTTACAAAATAACTTCTATTTGGACTATGAGATGATTTTGACTGTTGGATGCTTGAAGAATCTTGATTAATCCTATTAGAAGCTGATTTCCTTGATCTAGAAGAATTCTACACCCTTTAATCTTTAGAAACAAACTCTTCATTGAATAGAAACTGAGTCCTATTCATACTCCATCAGAAAAGGGAACATGAGCCTGAAAAGGAAACTGATTCTGCTTCAAAAATACCGTTATTGGTAGACTAGGCCTTATGACCAGTCGACTAATTTCTGAAATTAGTCGACTACTGTAACCTGCTCCTTCTCTGTCTCTGTTTTTGTATCTGCCCTAGTCGACTAGCACTTCCGATTAGTCGACTAGTAGTCTTGTTAGTCGACTAACTTTCCTTGATCTGCTTCTTTTCTTCTCTCCAAGTAATTATCTTCTTCTCCAACTTATTGGGTTCTTCTTTAACCATCATCTCCTCTTGAAAACAAGGTAAAATCCTACACTTATTGAATTGAAATGCAATAATTAATGCTATGATGCGTCATGATGTATGCTATAAGGATTAAAAATATGTAGGGGTATAATTGAAATTTTAGAAAGGAGCTGCTTACCAAGATTATCATGCATGCCCCCTGCTTGATAAAGGCTGGCAATGGGGAGTTGCCGGCTTGATTCAAGGCTGACCACCGAGGGACATAACCAGATTGCAAAGCTTAAAAGACATCACAAGGAAGTACTCCCAAAATGTCTCATGTATTAGTGCAGATGCAGATGTGTTTGAAATCTTACAGTCGTTTGATTATTGATGGTGCATGCAGACCTTATGCATTTATAAACCATAATCTATAATTTGTTCAAAAATTTCACTTACAGAATAGGAATGATAGTCTTGTTAGCTAATAATAGATAACCACTAAGACTGCATCATGCAATCAAATAATAGTACTTCATATCAAAAATCAAATAATAGGACTGCTCCTCAAGAAAACAAAGACCAACACTGGCAACACTGGTATTATAGCATACACAAAAAGGATCCAAAGAAACAAGACAATCGGATATAAATCTTAATTGACATATCATACAATCTTAGTGGACATATCATACAACTGTATTTCCTTGCATAGAAACAAGCCAATAAAACAAGCAATAAAAGAAAAGGAATAGTTTAAGCTCTTTTCTGAGACTTTTGTGACCTTCTCACACACTATATCTGTGACTTGGAACAAAAATACAACTTTCAAGTTTATCTTGTCAGCAAAAAAGGGAATTTATTCTTTACTTTCGAGGTATGAAAGAATCAAAGTGTAAATGTATCACTGAGAGTTATAATTCAATTAGAAATATTATAGGTAGCAATCGTAATAAATATTCATGACATGAATAGAAGACCTTTAGAATATAAATGCTAAAAGAACATGGGCTGGCAAACCAAGACCCATCTTTTTATATGCCGACGCTTTTAAGGGCTCGTGCATTTTTCTTGCATCTGCCCTGCAGTAGATATGTAGTTGTTGTTGGGTATTCTGCTTAACAAGAATCAATCTGACAACTAATCAAGATCACTGAGATATCAACAATCTAATTGGCCAGGTCGGCAAATATCAGGTGGGAGGTTTTCCGTTCAATAGAACGTTCCTTAATTTAAGAACCACCTTTCAATTTCCTTCCTTGGTTTAAGCACCAATTAGACTGAATCCAAGTCAGTCTCGATATACTGTAAAGTATATTTCCTGTATAAAGGACTTAGTCCACTTATACAGTATCACTTAGACTGAATCTAAGTCAATCTCGATATACTGTAGAGTATATCCCCTGTATAAAGGACTTAATCCACTTATACAGTATTTGAAGTGAGGTACGCTTAGAGCGAATCTCCTTAAGACAATTACGTCCCCCGCACCGGTGCTAACGGGATAATGGACGCTGGTCTCCCAAGATACAACACTTCTTCACGGTATTTGGATAGCACTACCAAATCACCGTACGGTCGAACCGTAGTCAACCAGTACCTACACAGGATTAGCAAAGCAGCGGTATAATGACAAATTTCAAATGAATATTTGTCTTACTCTTTTGGAGGAACACCCACTGTTAAGGATGTAGGAAGGTTGAAGAATTTGGCAGAATCTCCTTTAGGAAGTCGCTTCGGATTCCCACTTTACGCTGGAAATCGCGGATTCCCACTTCAGGCTGGAAGCGCAGTTCAGAACGTTGGAAGAACAGTTCAGAACTTTAAATAGAGAAAGAGAGATAGAGAGTTATTCTCTGTTGGTGTGTTATTAATTGAGAACCAGGAGGGCTTTATATAGTTTTCCAGGAGTAGGCCAACAGGTTTGAACCCAAACCAAAGCTGCAACCTTTGGTCCAGTCGTGTCTGTTGGCAGTCCAACAGTCGCAACCGTTGACGCGGAGAGGACTGTTTTGCAACCTCTGGTTGTTCAACATGTGCGTAACCTTTGGCAGTCCAACAGGTGCGCAACTGTTGGCAATCCAACAGGTTTGCAACAGGAGCGGGACCTTGGTTCAAAAAGAACCAGGCCAGGTAGGGAACTCAGACTCAGATCTGAACCCGAGTCCAGTAGACCCAGACCCAGACCCAGACCCGGACCCAGGCCCGGGCCCGACCCGGCACCAGCCGGCCGCCGCCGCCGCCAGCGGCGGCGCGCGTGCGCGCACGTATGTACGTGCATAGTTCCCTCCTTTTCGCGCGCGAAAACTCCAAGTACCCAAAGGGCACACCCTTTGTTCTCAATTTTCTCTATTTATACTACACAAGCTTCCATCCCACGGCCAATGTGGGACTAAATGCTTGTAGCAACCTTTAGTCCCATTTGGCTTTGAATTAGGCAATCTTTGGACTTGAATATCTCATTCATTCGAAGTCGGAATTGAACATGTGAATATACCACGTTCATCACAAATGGAAGGAGAATACACTCCAACCATCATCCGGTTGATTTGATCAACGGATCTCGCCATAATTCAACTTGAAGATTCCCTTTATATTCTTCAATTCCAACAATCCCCCACAATGAATGGAGATTCAAGGAAATGACACACAAAGAGACTGACTCTATTGTGTAAGGTACTTTAGAAAAGAAACTGCACAAGGATAGGTGAACTAGGTCTTGAACCTTCCATAGCGAAAGCTTTATCGGACTTACTGGCTAATCAGTGAACTAGGTCTTGAACTGTTAGCCGTTAGTGTAAGTCAAGTCAACAAGCTTCACACAGTGACTTTTCAAATCAACTTTGGTTCTCTGTTGTGTCCGTTTTGGCCCTGGACATTCTTGGTTTCAGAGAGTATCTTTAGGGAATAACAGCCTCCATAGAGATTCCCAAAGAGCCGACCCAACTCTATACTCACATAGGTGATGGACCTATTAAGAGTAGTCTACTCTACTCCACTTGTTTAGTAACAAGATATAGGCATCATTAAAAGCATTTAAGCTTATCCTTAATCTACTTGTAGAAAAGCACTTATGTGCACCTTAGGAATGGATTGGAGTCAAGCTCCCAAGTGCTTACTTGCTGAGTCAATCATAACTAGTTTTTCCTCTTGAACTTAGTCCGTGGGATCTCCAGTCCCTAAGTGAGGTTTCCATTAAGCTGACTCGGTAAGGTTAGGCTTTTAGACCCATTCCCCTCGATGCGCAGTTTATACGCTCTCCACTTAAACCTTTAGTAAGCGGATCCGCTAAATTATCCTTTGACGATACAAAGTCAATAGAGATAATTCCATTTGAGAGCAACTGCTTCACGGTATTATGTCTACGACGAATATGTCTAGACTTACCGTTGTATATCACATTTTGTGCCCTAGATATAGCTGCTTGATTGTCGCAGTGTATACATATAGCGGGTACTGGCTTTTGCCATAACGGTATATCTTCTAAGAATTGTCGAAGCCATTCTGCTTCTTCTCCAGCCTTATCTAAGGCTATGAATTCCGATTCCATAGTGGAACGGGCAATACATGTTTGCTTAGAAGATTTCCAAGATACCGCTGCTCCTGCTAGAGTAAATACGTATCCGCTAGTTGATTTTGATTTCTCAGAATCTGCAATCCAATTAGCATCACTGTATCCTTCCAGTACAGGAGGATACTTTCCATATCTCAAGGCATATTCCTTGGTATGTGATACGTAACCCAATACTCGTAGTAGAGCGGTCCAATGTAGATCACTAGGATTACTAGTGTATCTACTTAACTTGCTTACAGCGTAAGCAATATCGGGTCTAGTGCAATTCATTAAATACATTAGACTTCCGATAATCTGAGAATACTCCAACTGGCGTATTCCAGTTCCTGTATTCTTATGAAGGTGGATGTGTGGGAGAAAAGGATTTGTATTCTCTTTTATCCCATGATCCTTGAATCTTTCTATCATCTTATCCACGTAGTGAGATTGAGATAGACTGATTCCATCTGGTGTTCTAGTAATTTTAATTCCTAAAATTACATCAGCAACCCCCAAATCCTTCATATCAAAACTGTTGGATAACATTCTTTTAGTGGACTTAATAATCTCAATATTACTCCCAAGTATCAACATGTCGTCTACATAAAGACAAACAATGATACATGCATCTCCAACTGTTTTCGTGTAAACACACTTATCGCATTCATTGATAGTGAATCCATCTTTGATCATGACACTATCAAATTTCTCATGCCATTGTTTTGGAGCCTGTTTTAAACCGTATAAGGATTTTACCAATTTACACACCTTGTGTTCTTGGCCCTTGACTTTAAATCCTTCAGGTTGCTCCATATATATCTCTTCACTTAATTCACCATTTAAGAATGCAGTCTTGACATCCATTTGATGGATATCTAAGTTGTGCAATACTGCAATTGCAATTAACATCCGAATGGACGTTATTCTTGTTACTGGTGAATAAGTATCGAAGTAGTCAAGTCATTCTATTTGTCGATAACCCTTGGCTACTAATCTAGCCTTGTACTTATCGATAGATCCATCGGGTTTTAATTTTCGTTTGAAAATCCACTTACACCCAATTGGTTTACTGCCAGGAGGCAAGTTTACCAATTCCCAAGTATGATTACTTAGTATGGATTCTATTTCGCTATTTATAGCTTCTTTCCACATTTGTGCTTCTGGGGTTGACATAGCCTCTTTAAATGTTTGAGGCTCGCTCTCAATAGCGTATGCTATGAAATCTGGACCAAAAGATTTTGAGATTCTAGATCTCTGACTTCTTCTTGGTTCAATTTCCGCATTTACAATTGGTTCCTCGGGGCTTTCGTCCCTGAACGCCATCTCGTGTGTTCTTTTCCCAGAAGTCTTATCTGCTTCCCGTTTGTACGGAAAGATGTCTTCAAAGAACACAGCATCTCGAGATTCGATAATCATGTTTACATGAATATCAGGTATTTCTGATTTATGAACCAGAAATCTGTAGGCACTGCTATTCAAGGCATAACCTATGAATATGCAGTCCATAGTTTTTGCTCCCAACTTAGTCTTTTTAGGTAATGGTGCTAGCACCTTTGCTAGGCACCCCCACATTTTGAGGTAATGGTAGGAAGGAGTCCTTCCATGCCATAACTCGAATGGTATAAGACCAAGTTTCTTGTGGGGTACTCTATTTAGAATATGATTTGCAGTTAATAGAGCTTCCCCCCACAAGTTATGCGGAGCTCCAGAACTTACGAGCATGGAATTAACCATCTCCTTCAAAGTTCTATTCTTCCGTTCAGCAATTCCATTTTGCTGAGGAGTATATGGTGCTGTTGTTTGATGTATTATACCAAAACTAGCACATAACTCACTAAAATCATTTGATTCATATTCTCCGCCTCTATCGGATTTTAGAATCTTGATTTTCTTGTTGAGTTGATTCTCAACTTCGGCTTTATATGTTGTAAACATATTTATTGCCTCATCCTTACTGTTTAAAAGATACACATAACAGTATCTTGTACAGTCATCAATAAAAGTAATAAAATACTTTTTACCGCCTCTAGTTGGCATAAACTTCAAGTCACATAGATCGCTATGAATTAACCCTAAAGGTTCTGTATTTCGATCTATTGAGTGAAATGAATTTTTAGCCAACTTGGCCTCAACACAAACCTCACACTTGCGAATTTCTTCCAAGTTGAGTTTAGGAATATATCCCAGATTAGACAAGTTCTTCAAAGACTTGTAATTTACATGCCCTAATCTAGCATGCCACAGAATAGGAGACTCAAGCAAATAAACAGAAGAATTTTCTTTATTTATAAGCTTCGGGTACAAATATACGGACTTTTTATCAACCACTGCAACATTGGCTTTAAAAAGTCCATCAACAAGATAGCCCTTACCCACATACATCCCTCCCTTAGTAAGTACAAATTTGTCGGATTCAAATACCATTCTAAATCCCTTCTTACTAAGTATTGATCCGGAGATCAAATTCTTGCGGATGTCTGGAACATGAAGCACATCGTTAAGAGTAAGCTCTTTCCCCGATGTCCACTTCAGGATGACCTTGCCTTTTCCTTCAACCTTTGAGACGGCTGAATTCCCCATGAATAGTTGCTCATCTTGCTCTATCCTTTGATATTCTGAGAATAACAATTTCTCCGAGCAGATGTGCCGAGTAGCTCCCGTGTCTACCCACCAATCTTTGTTATTGGTTGTCAGATTCACTTCTGACTCCACAGCTGAAAGACTTGGTGATTCATGGTTGGTCATGTTTGCCTGTGGGTGGCTCTTCTTGTTCCCCTTAAGACGGCTGCGACATTCATTAGCTTTATGTCCTTCTTTGTTGCAGACATAGCAGGTTCCTTTGAAGCGCATGCTTTTGCCGTCTTGGGCCTTACCTTTGTACCCCTGGGATGTCTTCTTCCGCTTCAAGCCTTTGGAAGTAGACGCTTTCCCCTTTGAGTCCTCGATCACATTAGCTTTTGCTTCGTAGGAGTTCTTGCTGGTCCTTTTCTCGGACTTGCGGTTGTCCTCCTCGATACGAAGCCTCACAATGAGATCCTCCAACTTTAGCTCCTTTCGCTTGTGCTTCAGGTAATTCTTGAAGTCTCTCCACGCAGGTGGGAGCTTCTCCACGATTGTTGCAACCTGAAAAGTTTCAGGAAGAATCATACCTTCGGCCTCTATTTCGTGCAAGATAAGTTGGAACTCTTGTACCTGACTGATGACAGTCTTGGTATCCACCATTTTGTAATCCAGAAATCGTCCTACGACGAACTTCTTGGTACCAGCATCCTCAGTCTTATATTTCTTGTCAAGACTGGCCCATAACTTCTTTGCCGTAGTGATTGGACTGTAGACATTATAAAGAGAGTCATCCAGTCCATTAAGAACATAATTTCGGCAAAGGAAGTCACATTGAGTCCATGCATCAGTTGCAGGCTCTGGTGGATCTTCTTCCAGGAATCTGGCCAGATGAAGAGTGGTCAAGTAGAAGTACATCTTCTGTTGCCACCTCTTGAATTCTGTGCCATCAAACTTTCCTGGCTTCTCCGGCTTCGGGTTAGGAAGTGGAGGAGGCATCAAACTTTGGAGCGGCATGTTTGTTACCTTGCTTGAGCTATCTTGATTAGTCTCAGACATCTTCTGCAAGTTCAAGCAGAACAGAAGTAAGAAACGGTAATTGTCTTAAGATTGTTGGGTATTCTGCTTAACAAGAATCAATCTGACAACTAATCAAGATCACTGAGATATCAACAATCTAATTGGCCAGGTCGGCAAATATCAGGTGGGAGGTTTTCCGTTCAATAGAACGTTCCTTAATTTAAGAACCACCTTTCAATTTCCTTCCTTGGTTTAAGCACCAATTAGACTGAATCCAAGTCAGTCTCGATATACTGTAAAGTATATTTCCTGTATAAATGACTTAGTCCACTTATACAGTATCACTTAGACTGAATCTAAGTCAATCTCGATATACTGTAGAGTATATCCCCTGTATAAAGGACTTAATCCACTTATACAGTATTTGAAGTGAGGTACGCTTAGAGCGAATCTCCTTAAGACAATTACGTCCCCCGCACCGGTGCTAACGGGATAATGGACGCTGGTCTCCCAAGATACAACACTTCTTCACGGTATTTGGATAACACTACCAAATCACCGTACGGTCGAACCGTAGTCAACCAGTACCTACACAGGATTAGCAAAGCAGCGGTATAATGACAAATTTCAAATGAATATTTGTCTTACTCTTTTGGAGGAACACCCACTGTTAAGGATGTAGGAAGGTTGAAGAATTTGGCAGAATCTCCTTTAGGAAGTCGCTTCGGATTCCCACTTTACGCTGGAAATCGCGGATTCCCACTTCAGGCTGGAAGCGCAGTTCAGAACGTTGGAAGAACAGTTCAGAACTTTAAATAGAGAGAAAGAGAGATAGAGAGTTAATTCTCTATTGGTGTGTTATTAATTGAGAACCAGGAGGGCTTTGTATAGTTTTCCAGGAGTAGCCCAACAGGTTTGAACCCAAACCAAAAGCTGCAACCTTTGGTCCAGCCGTGTCTGTTGGCAGTCCAAAAGTCGCAACCGTTGACGCAGAGCGGACTGTTTTGCAACCTTTGGTTGTTCAACATGTGCGTAACCTTTGGCAGTCCAACAGGTGCGCAACTGTTGGCAATCCAACAGGAGCGGGACCTTGGTTCAAAAAGAACCAGGCCAGGTAGGGAACTCAGACTCAGATCTGAACCCGAGTCCAGTAGACCCAGACCCAGACCCGGCCCAGCACCGGCACCGGCGCCGGCGCCGGCCGGCCGCCGCCAGCGGCGGCGCGCGTGCGCGCACGTATGTACGTGCATAGTTCCCTCCTTTTCGCGCGCAAAAACTCCAAGTACCCAAAGGGCACACCCTTTGTTCTCAATTTTCTCTATTTATACTACACAAGCTTCCATCCCACGGCCAATATGGGACTAAATGCTTGTAGCAACCTTTAGTCCCATTTGACTTTGAATTAGGCAATCTTTGGACTTGAATATCTCATTCATTCGAAGTCGGAATTGAACATGTGAATATACCACGTTCATCACAAATGGAAGGAGAATACACTCCAACCATCATCCGGTTGATTTGATCAACGGATCTCGCCATAATTCAACTTGAAGATTCCCTTTATATTCTTCAATTCCAACAATCCCCCACAATGAATGGAGATTCAAGGAAATGACACACAAAGAGACTGACTCTATTGTGTAAGGTACTTTAGAAAAGAAACTGCACAAGGATAGGTGAACTAGGTCTTGAACCTTCCATAGCGAAAGCTTTATCGGACTTACTGGCTAATCAGTGAACTAGGTCTTGAACTGTTAGCCGTTAGTGTAAGTCAAGTCAACAAGCTTCACACAGTGACTTTTCAAATCAACTTTGGTTCTCTGTTGTGTCCGTTTTGGCCCTGGACATTCTTGGTTTCAGAGAGTAACTTTAGGGAATAACAGCCTCCATAGAGATTCCCAAAGAGCCGACCCAACTCTATACTCACATAGGTGGAGGACCTATTAAGAGTAGTCTACTCTACTCCACTTGTTTAGTAACAAGATATAGGCATCATTAAAAGCATTTAAGCTTATCCTTAATCCACTTGTAGAAAAGCACTTATGTGCACCTTAGGAATGAATTGGAGTCAAGCTCCCAAGTGCTTACTTGCTGAGTCAATCATAACTAGTTTTTCCTCTTGAACTTAGTCCGTGGGATCTCCAGTCGCTAAGTGAGGTTTCCATTAAGCTGACTCGGTAAGGTTAGGCTTTTAGACCCATTTCCCTCGATGCGCAGTTTATACGCTCTCCACTTAAACCTTTAGTAAGCGGATCCGCTAAATTATCCTTTGACGATACAAAGTCAATAGAGATAATTTCATTTGAGAGCAACTGCTTCACGGTATTATGTCTACGACGAATATGTCTAGACTTACCATTGTATATCACATTTTGTGCCCTAGATATAGCTGCTTGATTGTCGCAGTGTATACATATAGCGGGCACTGGCTTTTGCCATAACGGTATATCTTCTAAGAATTGTCGAAGCCATTCTGCTTCTTCTCCAGCCTTATCTAAGGCTATGAATTCCGATTCCATAGTGGAACGGGCAATACATGTTTGCTTAGAAGATTTCCAAGATACCGCTGCTCCTGCTAGAGTAAATACGTATCCGCTAGTTGATTTTGATTCCTCAGAATCTGCAATCCAATTAGCATCACTGTATCCTTCCAGTACAGGAGGATACTTTCCATATCTCAAGGCATATTCCTTGGTATGTGATACGTAACCCAATACTCATAGTAGAGCGGTCCAATGTAGATCACTAGGATTACTAGTGTATCTACTTAACTTGCTTACAGCGTAAGCAATATCGGGTCTAGTGCAATTCATTAAATACATTAGACTTCCGATAATCTGAGAATACTCCAACTGGCGTATTCCAGTTCCTGTATCTTATGAAGGTGGATGTGTGGGAGAAAAGGATTTGTATTCTCTTTTATCCCATGATCCTTGAATCTTTCTATCATCTTATCCACGTAGTGAGATTGAGATAGACTGATTCCATCTGGTGTTCTAGTAATTTTAATTCCTAAAATTACATCAGCAACCCCCAGATCCTTCATATCAAAACTGTTGGATAACATTCTTTTAGTGGACTTAATAATCTCAATATTAGTCCCAAGTATCAACATGTCGTCTACATAAAGACAAACAATGATACATGCATCTCCAACTGTTTTCGTGTAAACACACTTATCGCATTCATTGATAGTGAATCCATCTTTGATCATGACACTATCAAATTTCTCATGCCATTGTTTTGGAGCCTGTTTTAAACCGTATAAGGATTTTACCAATTTACACACCTTGTGTTCTTGGCCCTTGACTTTAAATCCTT
This sequence comes from Agave tequilana, assembly GCA_038442645.1. Taxonomy (NCBI): domain Eukaryota; kingdom Viridiplantae; phylum Streptophyta; class Magnoliopsida; order Asparagales; family Asparagaceae; genus Agave; species Agave tequilana. The sequence continues at coordinate 151,522 of JAVJIF010007433.1, read as the reverse complement.
CAGGTTGCTCCATATATATCTCTTCACTTAATTCACCATTTAAGAATGCAGTCTTGACATCCATTTGATGGATATCTAAGTTGTGCAATACTGCAATTGCAATTAACATCCGAATGGACGTTATTCTTGTTACTGGTGAATAAGTATCTCATGTTTGAGCCTCGGCCGAATCACCTAGATTTCCAATTATGGAAGGTAAGCTAGGGAAAGAACTTTAAATCTCGCAGAAAAAAATAATAATAATAGAAGAAGAAGAAAAAGAAAACACAGGTCACATTTATGTCATAATTTGTTAATTGATCTTATTGTGCGTCCGAATTATCGATGCAAGCAACAAGAACAAGGAGTCAGCTTAAACTTCAGTTTGAACAAGACAGCGACACTTTGAAGAGGCATATTAAGAGACACACCTAGCTTTATATCTATGTCAAATTAACAAGATACCTTTCATTGCCAGTGAAGCAATATTAGACCATATGAGACTTGAAGTAAATTAGGCAAGAAAAAATGTTGAAACTAAAATCAGAGATGTCTTACCTGTCATTAGGGATCAAAATGCCTCTGACAATTAGCATCGGATCACTGATAATTTTAACCAGCACATACATGTGATGAGCTGCAGAATTACATGAGTCCCATCTGTTATGTCTGTTGTGGTTCTGCATTGATATCTGTTGATAAGGGCAACTCCATCAGAGAGTTGGAAGCGTAATCCATTGGAAGCCCAAGCTGGAGGAATTGATCTTTGTTGCCCACTGCAGCATCTATCTTTTTTGCAGGAGCCATTTTGTCTGATTGCTTTGGTCGTAGACGACCACCTGTAGCCAATTCAAGTTGCGGGGGACAAGTGATACGTAGCCGTTCCTCAGAAGAAAGCAGGACTTCAGGACAGTCCCAGATGATCACATACCGTAGGGATGGTACATCACTAAGACCACAAACATCAGTAAGGCTAGAGCAGTTTGAAAGCTTCAGCATGTCGAATGCGGACATCTTGTGATGCAATAGGGGAAGGGACCTTAAGCTTTTGCAGTCAGAAACATTCAGGGATTGCAGTGAGCACGGAAGATACTCGTTTGGAGAGAGCTGGAGTGCAGGACAGTCTTTTATGACCAACTCTTTCAGAGAGTTGAGGTTCTGAATGCCAACAACAGAGGTGAGATTCAAGCAACCATTTATGTTCAGCTTCTCAAATGAGGATAGGCTCTGATGCAGAGGAAGGGACCTCAGACCCTCACATCCATTAACTTCTAGGGAATGGAGTGATGACGGAAGATACTCGTCTGGAAGGAGATGGAGTTCATGACAGTTTCTTATGACTAACTCTTTCAGAGAGTTGAGGTTCTGCATGCCAACAACAGAGGTGAGCTTCAAGCAATCACTTATGATTAGCTTCTGGAGAGAGGATAGGCTCTGATGCAGTGGAAGAGAAGTGAAACTTTCACATCCATTAACTTCCAGGGACTGAAGTGAAGAAGGATACTCATTTGGAGAGAGATGAAGTTCAGGACAGTTTCTTATGACCAACTCTTTCAGAGAGTTGAGGTTCTGCACGCCAACAATAGAAGTGAGCTCTCTGCAATTCTGTATGATCAGCTGCTGCAGTGAGGATAGGTTCGAGCTTAGAGGAAGGGACTTCAGATTTTCGGATGAACATACTTCTAATGTTTGAACGGTTGGTGGCAACCATTCATCTGCTGGCAGATACGACTCCAGGGAGCGGTTCAAGCACAACCTTTTAAAAGAGGAGAGGTTGTCCGCACCGTAGTAATCAGTAATCTTGGAGGTAGAGCTTATATTTAATTCCTTTATCTCAGAAATCTCCTGGAAGGAAGTTCATAGTTAGGTTAAAGGAAGTCTAAATAACTCAATGAAAAAACAAGCTGCAAATCTTTCATAATCAGCAAAAGTTCCACGGGCATGAGATGGAAAGTACCCGATTACACTGAAATTGACGTCTTTTGCACCATTCTCCCAACCTGAGGCAGTCTGTTATCACCACTTTCCAGGGCTTGCAAGGAAGGAATTCATCTGCTCTAATTTGAAGATGAGGGCATCTTTCAAGCACTAAGCTTTCGAGCGAAGTCATGTTCTTCAGCCCAGTCACCAACATCAGTTCCCAGCAATCACTAATATGCACATTCTCAAGCTTCGACGGCAGAGATTCCTCTTGCCCAAACTGCAGCCGGTGACAATTCGATAAATGCAACTTTCTGAGTGAGGTCAGGTTCTCCAGCCCAGTCACCAACAACAGTTCCGAGCAATCACTAATATGCACATCCTCAAGCTTCGACGGCAGAGATTCCTCTTGCCCAAACTGCAGCCGTTGACAATTCGATAAATGCAACTTTCTGAGTGAAGTCAGGTTCTTCAGCCCAGTCACCAACAACAGTTCCGAGCAATCACTAATATGCACATCCTCAAGCTTCGACGGCAGAGATTCCTCTTGCCCAAACTGTGGCTGGTGACAATCCAATAAATGCAACTTTCTGAGTGAAGTCAGGTTCTTCAGCCCAGTCACCAACAACAGTTCCCAGCAATTACTAATATGCACATCCTCAAGCTTCGACGGCAGAGATTCCTCTTGCCCAAACTGCAGCTGGTGACAATCCGATAAATGCAACTTTCTGAGTGAAGTCAGGTTCTTCAGCCCAGTCACCAACATCAGTTCCCAGCAATTACTAATATGCACATCCTCAAGCTTCGACGGCAGAGATTCCTCTTGCCCAAACTGCAGCTTGTGACAATTCGATAAATGCAACTTTTTGAGTGAAGTCAGGTTCTTCAGCCCTGTCACCAACAACAGTTCTGAGCAATAACTAATATGTACATCCTTAAGTTTCGATGGCAGAGATTCCTCTTTGCTAAACTGCAGCTTGAGACAACTGGATAACTTCAACTTTCTTAGGGAAGTAAGGCTTTGTAGGCTTTGGGACAAAGACGTGAGGTTGGTGCAGTCTTTAACCGTCAAAGACTGAAGTGATGACGGGAGGACAGGAAGTCTCGACAGTTTTTCGTTGTATGTAATGGTAAGTTCTCGAAGGCAGGGGAAGATTCCATCGCTTTCTACATACTTGCACAAATCTGAGGAGAGAGGATAGCATGCCCGCTTCATAAGCCCGAGCTCATTATTTTCTACACTGACGTCACCAGGGAAAACAACTGGCCCATACAGGCTTAGACGCTGCAGGCTGCCAAGATTACCGGTGTCAATGAATATCTCTTGATTGACTTCACAACATTCAATATTCAAGTACCGCAAGTTATAAAGGTGCCACGGCGACTCCGGTAAGTGAGAGACATTTCCCCAGTTTCTAACATAAAGATGGCGGAGGTGTTTGAGGTTGCTGACTGATGCAAGACAGTTTTCACTTCTCAATTCCACTGCCCTTAAGCAGCCGAAGCTATCTAAGTTTACAATAAAGTCTGGTTAACATACAAGAAATTTCCTTCTACTATTAATGTGCGCAGAGCCTTGGGATCATAAAATTTCAAATGGTCAACTGTCATTGAAGAATTACTTTTCACAAACAGATGCCGAACTCCTTTGGGAATGCCTTGTGGCTCCTCGTCACTCTCTAGTATAATAGATAAGCACTCATTATCTGAAATTGATCTTGCTACATCATGGATCGCATCATGCAGGACAAAGTCCAGATCGTCATGATCATGGTCAAATGCAGATTGAAATAATGACCTCCTTTGCAACTCATCGAAATATCTGCTACCTGTGTCTTCTAATCTCTCTTTTCCATAAGGAAGAATAAAACCTTGTGCGATCCAGAGTGTGATTAGCTCATTTTTGTTGAATCCATAATCTTTGGGAAATAGAGAAGAAAACAGAAAGCATGGCTTCAAATGTGCTGGTAAACGATGATAGCTTAACATCAGTGCTGGTAGAATATCCCTTTTGGCTTGATCCAAGTCCCAGAGATCACTTCCTAAGATATCGCTCCATCTATCTTCATCAAACTCATAATGTAAGAGGCCTCCAATTGTTTTCACAGACAAAGGCAACCGACCGCATTTTTCTATGATCTTTCTACCGATTTCTTCCAAATGTGGATAGTCCTTGGGATCTCGACCACCGAATTTACGATGCTGGAACAACGACCAACATTGATCATTTGACAAGCAAGCAGGGCGATAAGGAGACACCGTCTGCATGATCTTTGCAACTGGATCATTCCTAGTTGTCACAATAATTCTTATTGTTTTAACACAGTCAAGGGGGGCTCGAAAAGAATCCCATGGTCCTTGCTGCTCGTTCCACACGTCATCGAGAACAAGCAGAACCTTCTTTCCCTTTACTTTCTCCTTGAGAATATCTTGAAGTGCATCTAGCTGTGTGAGATTGCAGGACTCCTTTGAAATGGACTGTATCATTTCTTTTGTGAGCCTGGAGACATCAAAATTCTCAGAAACACAGACCCAACAAGAGCAGTCAAAATATTGTCGAACCCTTTGATTGTTGTAAACAAGTTGAGCAAGGGTACTTTTACCGAGTCCCCCCATCCCAACTATGGGAATAACAGAGAACCTGGAGCTTTCATCTGAAAGTAGCATATCAATGACTTTATCTTTGTCTTGCTCCCTACCAAAAATGTTGTGCGCACCGACAACAACCAACAGAGAATCACACAATCTCCAGCACAAAGAACAGCACAAAGAACACGAAGAACACACAATCGCAAACAACAGATCTAACGAGGTTCGGCCTGAATGCCTACGTCCTCGGGGCAATCAATGGAGAGATTTATTTGTGGAAGATGATTACAATAGCTCTAAGTCTCTTTGAATGCAAGAGTACTCAGAGCAACTATTATTCCCGCAGGTTACAAACCCTAGAATCAACATGAGGCTTAAATACCTCAAAAAACGGATCAGCAGATTTTTACCCAAAACCCGTCTGTCGGTCGACCGGGCCGGTCGACCGACCTCCCAATTCTCCAATACCGGTCGACCGGGCCGGTCGACCCAGAAAACCCGAGAGTTGGGTTTTGTCAGTCAAGGGCTTCCGGTCGACCGGGCTGTCGACCCAGAAAACCCGAAAGTTGGGTGTTTGTCAGTCAGAGCCCTGCGGTCGACAGGCCGGTCGACCGCGACCATTCCTGTGCATGCTGTGCACGTCGGTCGACCGGGCCGGTCGACCGACCACTCTGACTTCTGCTGCTGCTGATTTTTCTGCCACTGTCCCTTTGCCTTTCCTGGCGGTCTTCGACGACACTTGGCAAGACACTTGGCATGGCATCACCTTCCTCAATGTAGTCTCTCCTCCAACAATTCTCCACCTCGGTGAAGATTTCCAAATCTGAGCCGAATTCCGACTCGATAGCGACTGCACCAACCTGGTTGCCTACGTACCCCTGCCCAAGGGATCAAGCCGTCCGTAGTTCACCCAAATGAGCTTCAGCAAGCTCATTTCACCTGAAGGACATGGAGCAAGTCTTTGCAGTGTGCAAACTTTACCCCCGACACCACCTTTGTTAGCATATCGGCCGGATTTTTCGAAGTGTGAACCTTCAACAAGTCAATGTCACCTTCTTCTAGAATCTCCCGTACAAAGTGATACCTGACATCAATATGCTTCGTCCTTGCATGATAGACCTGGTTCCTTGCCAAGTAGATGGCACTCATGCTGTCACAGTTTATCTTCAAAATATCCTGTTCCACGCCCAGATCATCAAGCAATCCCTGAAGCCAGATTGCCTCCTTCATGGCCTCTGTCAAAGCCATATATTCAGCCTCTGTGGTCGACAACGCGACGGTAGACTGAAGTGTGGAGCGCCAACTCACTGGTGCCTGCGAGAATGTGAAGAGATATCCCGTCGTTGACCGGCGTTTGTCAAGGTCACCTGCATAGTCTGAATCAACATACCCTATGCACTCTTGCTTTCCGGTGTCATCCTTCTCGAACACTAGGCCTATATCAACAGTTCCCTTGATGTACCTCAGAATTCATTTCACAGCTTCCCAATGACCCTGTCCAGGATCATGCATGTATCTACTCACCATGGAGACTGCCTGTGATAGATCTGGCCTCGTACACACCATTGCATACATCAAGCTACCCACCGCATTGGCATATGGAACATGAGACATATGCTCACGCTCTTGAACACTCCTTGGAGACATCTTTGCTGACAATTTGAAGTGCGGCGCCATTGGTGTACTAACAGACTTAGTATCCTTCCCGATATTAAACCTCTGCAGTACCTTCTCCAGATAGCCCTTCTGAGTCAAACTTATCCTGCCAGCTTTCCTGTCTCTTGTGATCTCCATGCCCAATACTTTCTTTGCTTCCCCCAGGTCCTTCATCTCGAACTCTGACGATAACATCTTCTTTAGAGAATCAATAGCAGATCTTGACCTAGAAGCAATCAGCATATCATCTACATAAAGAAGTAGATAGATATATTCACCTGATGGTAACTTGTTGTAGTACACGCATGGGTCGAAGTGGCTCCGTGTGTACTTCTTCTTCCTGATGAAGCTATCAAATCGCTTGTACCACTGTCTAGGAGACTGCTTCAAACCGTACAGCGATTTCTGTAGCTTACATACCAACTCTTCCTTTCCTGCAGCTTTATAACCTGTGGGCTGTGTCATATAGATCTCCTCCTCAAGATCGCCGTGGAGAAAGGCGGTCTTCACATCAAGTTGGTCCAGTTCCAACTCATTCTGTGCCACCAAAGCCAATAGAATCCGAATAGACGAGTGTTTAACTACTGGGGAGAACACCTCGTTGTAGTCGATTCCTTCTCTCTGAGCGTAGCCTTTAGCCACCAACCTTGCCTTATAGCGCACTGTATCTTCTTGAAGAGATCCTTGCTTCTTAGCAAATACCCACTTGCACCCTATGGCCTTCTTTCCCTTGGGCAACTTGGTAAGTTCCCATGTGTTGTTCTTATAAAGAGATTGCATCTCTTCATTCATGGCCTCTTTCCACTTCTCTGATTCTGAACTAATCTCAGCTTCCCTGAATGTAGATGGAATAGCCTCTTCAACAACTGGAAGTGCATACGCGACAACCATATCGGTGGTGAGCCAACCTGGTCTCCTAGTATTCCTCCGTGGTCTTCCAACTGCAGTGGGATCTGGAACAGTACCCATGACCTGCTCCTGATCCTCTTCAACAACTTCAGCATCTTCTTCTGCAACTCGCTCACCTCCCTGTGTCACCTCAGGAATGATCCTCACTGATACTGAATCTTCTAGAGATGGTGGATCTGCATCACTCTCCACCTGCTGCAATAGCTCCTTGGTCTTGCTGGTCTCCACCTGCTTAGAGACCGTAGGCTTCATCAGTGAAGCCTCATCGAATGTGACATCCCTGCTGATTATGAATTTGTTGTCCTTTTGGTCCCAAATCTTAAACCCCTTGGTTCCTCGCTTGAAGCCAACGAACACCCCTTTCTTTGCCCTTGGGTCCAACTTGTCTTCTCTGACGTGGTAGTAGGCTGGACATCCGAAAACCCGTAGCAAATCATAATCCTGAGCAGTTCTTCCTGACCAAGCTTCAAGAGGAGTCTTCCCCCTATTGCAGACGACGGCAACCTGTTCACAAGGTGGCATGCATACCCAAAGCTTCAGCCCAGAACTTCTTTGGCAGTCCTGCATTGGATAACATACACCGAACCTTCTCTAGCAAAGTCCGGTTCATCCTCTCAGCCACCCCATTTTGTTGCGGATTCTCCGGTACTGTGAAGTGTCTCTCTATGCCCTCATCAAGGCATAGCTGTAGGAACGGATCGGATTTGTACTCCCCTCCATTGTCAGAACGGAGAACCTTGATCTTCCTTCCTGTGCTTCTCTCTAGATTTGCCTTCCACTTCACAAACCGCTCTAGGACTTCACCTTTGTGTCGCATAGTGTACACCCAACAGCGCCTAGAGTAGTCATCAATGAACGACACAAAATAGTGGTTACCTCCAATTGATGCAGTCTTGGTAGGTCCCCATACATCCGTGTGAACATAGTCAAGAATACCCTCCGTGCAGTGCGAAGCTGTGCCAAACTTCACCTTGGTCTTCTTGCCGATGATGCAATGTTCACATAGATCCAGCTTGCAGGTCTCAGCACCCTTTAGCAACCCTTTCTTCACAAGAGTTTGCATTGATTTCTCCCCTGCATGTCCCAGCCTCATGTGCCACAGCCGGGTTGAATCTTCCTTCTGACTGGTAGAAGCTGCCACCTGCCCTGTCACTGTACTACCCTTCAAGTAATACAAGTTGTTCCGGCGATCGGCCTTCAACACCACCATCGAGCCCTTTGTCATTTTAAGAACTCCTTCCTTAATAGACACTCCGAGACCCAATGATTCCAAAGCTCCTACAGAGATCAAGTTCCTCTTCAGCTGAGGTACATATCTCACTTCTTTCAGCTCCCTCACCATCCCATCAAACATCCTGATTGGAATAGTGCCAACACCCTCCATGATGCATGGGTGATCGTCGCCCATGACGACCGAGCACCCATCCAACTTCTCAAAACTGGTAAACCAGTCTCGATTAGGGCATACATGATATGTTGCACCTGTGTCCAAGATCCACTCGTTCTCACCGAGTAGCCTATGACGGGAGTGGTAACTGAAAACGAGAACACAGAAGAATCTGAATCTGATCCATCCGCATGTGATTTTCTGCTTGCAGGTTTCACCACTTTTGCGAGATTTGCTTCAGATTTTGACTCTTTCTTCTTTCCCTTTAACTTGGACAGTCTACCTTCCAGTGCCCAAGCTCTTTGCAGAATGCGCACTGATTTCTCTTGAGATCCCTGAATCCCGGCCTGGATTTCGATCTTCCCCTAATCTCCTTTCCCTTCCTTGATGAACATCTACCTCTTACTTCCAATGCCTCTGCCGATGAACTTGTCTGAGAAGGATGTCTTTCATTCTTCCTTATTTCATAACTCATCAATGAAGATGACACCTCATCATAATCCAAGCTCTGCCTTCCATCAATGAAGGTCAGTGTGAATGTCTCGTACTCCTCTGCAGGAAGTGAATTCAGAAAGATGACCGCCTTATCTTCCTCTTCTAACTTGACATCCAAATTCAGCAGATCTGTAAGAAGCTTCGTATATCGGTTGATGTGCTCATTGACTGTGCTCCCCTTCTTCATCCTGAACTGATACAGCTTACTCTTAAGCTGCAACCTGGACTCTACACTCTTCTTCAGGTACTTCTTTTCAAGGGTTTCTCACAGTTTCTTCGCAGACATCTCATGTTGCACAAGGTATTTTATGTCTTGTGACAAGCATGAACGTATCAAGCCACATGCCAATCTGTTCATCTTCGCCCACTCTTCATCAGTGGTAGTGTTCTTCTTCCTCTCCAATAGGAGAGTGTCTTCGAGATTTGATGCATTCAGCGCATCCATAACCTCACATCTCCACATGCCGAAATTGTTAGTCCCATTAAACTTAACAACTTCAATCCTTGGGTGAGAGTTCATTGTCTTAGCGGAAACTATTTCTTCTGCCATTGAGATTTTTCTGATTCTCTATCTATGCGGAAGTAATTACCAACTTGAAATAGATCCCAACACAAATAAAAATCGGATTTTTACCTATCCCTTGAAACCTTAGATCTAGTTTCTCTCCGGATCTACTTCTCCACCGATTCAACGAGCCCTCCTTGAGTCCTTCTGAGATCGACACACGATCTCCACGAACCCCGTTACCTCTGATCTGAGATCGACACACGATCTCCACCGGATCAGATCTCGAGCCCTTCGAATCCTCAGAAATCCCAAGTGCAACCCGGAAGCTCTGATACCACTTGTTGTGCGCACCGACAACAACCAACAGAGAATCACACAATCTCCAGCACAAAGAACAGCCCAAATCACACGAAGAATACACAATCGCAAACAACAGATCTAACGAGGTTCGGCCTGAATGCCTACGTCCTCGGGGCAATCAATGGAGAGATTTATTTGTGGAAGATGATTACAATAGCTCTAAGTCTCTTTGAATGCAAGAGTACTCAGAGCAAATATTATTCCCGCAGGTTACAAACCCTAGAATCAACATGAGGCTTAAATACCTCAAAAAACGGATCAGCAGATTTTTACCCAGAACCCGTCTGTCGGTCGACCGGGCCGGTCGACCGACCTCCCAATTCTCCAATACCGGTCGACCGGGCCGGTCGACCCAGAAAACCCGAGAGTTGGGTTTTGTCAGTCAAGGGCTTCCGGTCGACCGGGCGGTCGACGCAGAAAACCCGAAAGTTGGGTGTTTGTCAGTCAGAGCCCTGCGGTCGACAGGCCGGTCGACCGCGACCATTCCTGTGCATGCTGTGCACGTCGGTCGACCGGGCCGGTCGGTCGACCGGGCCGGTCGACCGACCACTCTGACTTCTGCTGCTGCTGATTTTTCTGCCACTGTCCCTTTGCCTTTCCTGGCGGTCTTCGACGACACTTGGCAAGACACTTGACATGGCATCACCTTCCTCAATGTAGTCTCTCCAACAAAAAATGCCCGATTCATCAACATGAGAGCTTGTAGGCTGTGGCCAGTTCATGGAAACATCTGGCCTCCTAATTCCATCTCCCTCTCTCAAATGGAGAGCTTCTCGATCTTTTGATATCTCATCGAATCTCTCCCCAATGTTCCGGATCCTTTCAGGGATTGAAAGATGTGATAAAATAGAGTTCAAATCACGTACCTGTTGCTCCTCTTGTTCTCGCTTCCTCTTGCGGCTGGCTTCCGCTGAAGCGACTCTGCTCTCTACTTGGATCCGTAGCAATTCATAATGGTACTCCTCCAGCACGTCCTCAGCGTCATAGGCAACATCCTTGAGCTCTTTCACCCAGAGCTTCACAGACTCATCTAGTATTTCCCTCCTCTCTGCATCTGCGAGCACAGCTTGGATCCTCCGCAGCGTCCTCTGCAGCTTCTCTAGATCTTCTCTGACGGCATGTGTAGGCGATAACAAGGATGGAGATGAGGATGATGATGGGGAACTTGGAATTGTGGCTGTCAATTTAGTGGCCAGAGAGCAGACTGAATTTAACAAAGATAACGCCATTGATCACAGCCTGATTGATTGTTTCTCCACAATGGAACTGGGAGATCCAAAACAAGAACCAGACGCTATGGTAGTAAAGAGATCTATGAGTGTTTTTCTATCTCACAGAGCAGAAGGGGGGAGTTATAAAGAAAAGTCAACTCAATGAAGGCTACTTTGGTTCGTGGAAGGAGAGATGAGGGACACTTCACAGTTGGTCGGCAGTTTTTATCCCAAAAAAAAAAGACCTATGAATAAAAAGCAGAGAGGAGCTGAGGAACACTTCAAAGTGGGTAGGCGTTTTTAAAAAAAGTTGCTGCCCCACAGTGCAGCCTATAAAATTACAGGAAATCATTTATAACTTAATAAAATCAATGCTAGATCCAGAGAGAGAGAGAGAGAGTCCCCTTTGTGGGGGTGGTTTCAAAACTGAAAAAAAAATAAATTAACCAAGTTATTTATTTATTTTTTTTTGAGAAAAGACTGTGAGGTTGAGAAAGCCTCCCGGCGTTTCATTAATAAGAATTTAACGAAACAATCCTCAAAAATGGAAGAAGCAAAGATGTAAAAACACAAAAATGATCCACCCGAGAAAAAAAAAAGAAAAACTTCAATAGTGGGTCAGTGTACTTTTAGATGTCATGATGATGCTTCCGTTTTGCATCCAGGCCCCTACGCGACCTTGCAAGGGATGCTTAGTTTCTGACTAACCCGATTTGTCTTCCTCACTTCATTCTCATATGTCTTCAGCGCTCATGTAGCTGCCCTCCTTTGGCGCCTCGAGCACCACAACCATCCTCAAGTTCTCCTTCTCCGTCGAACTCCTTGCAGACATTCACATCTTGCAGCTCCTATCCGATCAACCTGTGATCGGATCCCTCACCACCAAAGTCGTGGTATGCCCCGACACCGCATTAACTCAGCACCTACCGACCCTAGGTCGTCCACCACCGACACATCATACTATCTGTTCTTCTCGCGACCAGCTCCCCCACCAGCTCAATCGAGGCATGCCCCACTAGCTTACTGGCCCATTGGGCACAAACTCACAGAAAAGCCCATTTACCCCATAACAGGTCTTGGAAGACATAACCGGATCCGGGCTCTAAGAAGACCTGAAACCTCCCCTTACTCTCCCCATTAGCCCCATATCGGGTCTTGGAAGACATAACCCAATTCGAATACCGCCACCTAATAGTGACACTCTCACCGAGATCACTGCGACCTCTCATCATCACATGCTCCTCTTCCACCGCAGCTAACGAGATGATGTTATCCTGCTCCCCGCCCCAAATTGGGCTCAACTGTCCCCATCAATTGACTCACCACCGCCAACAACAAAATGAAATACAAAATTCGAAATTGAATTTTGAATTTTGAATTTTATGCTCTCTTCTTGCTCATAATGGCCCCCAATCAGAGACCGGTACTCGTCTCGCTCATCGGCGAGGTCTTCATCAAAATCGCCCTCACTGACCACCGCCCAGTATCTCCGATCTTGCCCAGCGTCTGAAGCTACCGCGGCGCGCTCGCCGCTCACTGATCCTGATGCCGATCTGAGCTCCTCTAGCCCCTCAGCCTACATCAACAGGAGATGGCCTCGCCGCCAATCTGAGCTTCGCGTGCTCCTCGACCAATAACACCAAGAGACGACCTCACAACCAATCTGAGCACCTCGAGCAACCTATAACCTCGAGCTCCATGACCTCGCCTCCCCATTGATCGTGGAGAAATCATGCACGAAAAGTGTATGTTTTGAAATCAATAGTTAAAAGTGCGTGCTTTGGCTTCCTCGATACTTCTGTTATAGCATAGAGGCTGGTCGAATCCACAGGGACGGAAGGTGATAGAAGCTTTACCTGTTGATTCACGTATGTGTTAAAGTTTCTTTAATGTTTTAAAGAATCAAAACAAAGAAAATAAAGAATGGAAAGAGAAGTATACGGTGGAACACGAAGAAGTGAGAAACAAAGAAAAAAATGATATTTGGGATTTTTGTATTTATTCCTAAAACAAAGTGAAAAGAAAGAAAACTCATGGCTATTAACTATTAATGACTCCATCAGCATGCTAATCTCTTATGATAGTTGTCTCACATGTATCATTGGCCATCAGTAGTCCTTGGTTCAAGAGCGTTTCAAAGCATGACCCATATGTCAACTTTCACATCCAAACTCAACAAAACAAGTGCAAACTAAACTTAAACCATCAAAAACCCAACAAGAGCAAGTATGGAATAAAGTAATGTTAGCTTGTTAGAGAGTTAGGATGTTAGAGTGTTAGAATCCATCATCATGAGCCATCAATGTCTCTTACAAGAACAAGGCCAAGTAGAGACTATTAGATTCATGTGGATTATCAAATAAGAAGTTAGACTAGTTAGTGGTTAGTGAAAAACACCTAGAGGGGGGGTGAATAGGTGTAATTGCTAATCTAACAATCTTTTTAAAATTATGATGGATGAATGATGCAACGATCTCTCAAAACAAGACTAAGAGCCGAATACCCCGTGAAGGGTTCTGAACTCCTTCCTCCGGATTCCCCTTGAATGGGTTAGAGGTGCGCAATGCAACCTTGTTGTATGAGAATTGATCGAACAAAGAATGAATAATATGCAATGATGAAATGCACACAAGATAAATCACAAGTACCACAAACTAGAAGAAATAACACAAGAAAAGAAAACTAGATCTCAAGCAAGTAATTGAAAGCAATAGAGTGCAAGAGAAATTAAAGCAAAATGGACACAAGGCAATCGCAAACACAAGATATTTGTTTCGAGGTTCGAGCCACCGCTCTACTCCCCGCCTTCACCTCCGTGAAGGGTTTTCACTATCCACCGAGGACGCTTACAACGGTCTACCAAAGACCCGAGCACCGAGCTCCACCAATTACAATAACCTCTACCGAAGAGGTGTCTCCACAAGTTGAAGAAGAACACAAGGAACCAAAGTGATCACAACAAGATCACTAAACTCTTTACAAATTCTCACTCTTTTACAACTTCCTTATAGAATGAGTAAGGGAATTTTGGCTCTATGAAGTGTAGTGAGAAAAACTTCAGTTGTAGAATGATATTTCCTAACAAACACAACTGAAAAATAAGCTCAAGAAAGATTGCAAATTGGAGAGCTCAAAAACTTTTCTTCTCTTTTGAAAAACTTGAAAACTTAAGGCTTTTTCTTGGTGTGCAATACAAGAGGCTATACTCCTCTATTTATAAGGAGAAGAAGGGTTAAAAACAATTTATTTTAAGTTTATTTGACCTGAAAAAGTTCTCCAAAACCTCAGGAAAAGTCTGCAAAAACAGATTAAGAAAACAGTTTTCAAAATTACACAAAAGAGGAAAGAGCCGTTGGCTTTTGCAGGCTTGGCGGTCGACCGGTCCGGTCGGCCGCCAGCCTAGTTTGCAGTAGCCGTTGGGCTCCGGTTGACCAGTCGGATCGACCGTCCTATAAATAGAAACACAGGTTTCTGAAGGCGGTCGACCGTCCGGTCGACCCAGAAAACCTGAGAGCAAACCTGCAGTCAGTCGGTCGACCCGGGCGGTCGGCCGACAGACATGCACAGGCGTGCATGTCTAGTACTGTCGCCGGTCGACCGGGCTGGTCGGCCGGTTTTGCTTGAAACAGAAAAATAACAGTAGGACAGAATTTGAAAATTTTTTGTAAAAATGTTTTGAAGTAAAGAAAACTAAGTATCATGCTAGAAGGAGTATACATGATTTTAAACATGATATTATACCTTTGTAAACTTAGAGTCATGTAAATTTGTTAAAGCATGAAACTTAGAAAACACAAAGTTTTAAACACAAAAACTTGTATACCAAAGATGTGTGTGTGCATCCTAGAGCCAATTTTCAAAACTCAAACTTTAACAAACTATTTCTTACATTGGTTCTAAGTACTACAAGTGCTTCAAGAAGGCTTTATAATGTGATCTTCAAAACTTGATTCTGAGCCCAAATTGAGTTGACTTGAGTCCAAAACACCTTCCTTTAGGGAAGAAACCATCTAGTTGAGTTAGAACCTTGAAACACACTAAAACAATAAACATGATTAGTATAAATAATGAATATGTTTTGTAATCATCAAAACACACTAAAACGGGTGATTGTAACCTTGGGCCAACAATCTCCCCCTTTTTGATGATGACAAAACATATAAGTTATTTAAACAAAAATGGAAGAAGAGCTTGGAAAGCTCCCCCTCAAATAATGCTATGTATAAAGAATGACTATGAGAAGCTAAATACATAAGGCATTGAAAACACATAGTTTTGTCAAAACTCAAATAAACAAACAATAAACAAACAACTCTTTTTCTTTTATTAATAAACAAAAACTCTTTTCTTTTTCTCCCCCTTTTTGTCATACATCAAAAAGGGTTAAAACAAAACACATAAAGCATCAAATAAAAATTTATCTTTAAGAATCCATAATGCAAACATTCAACTCACCACAAATAAAAGAGAATCTAGCATAGTCTAATGGTTTAGTAAAAATATCGGCAAGTTGAAAATCGGTAGAAACATAATCAATATCGATATCACCTTTCTCATAATGATCTCTAAGAAAGTGATACCTAATGTCTATGTGCTTAGTTTTACTATGTTGATTTGCATTCTTTGTCATGTGAATAGTACTAGTATTATCACAAAATATTTTAACATGATCAAAGTGTAAATCATAGTCGAGGAGAGTATGTTTCATCCAAAGAACTTGTGCACAACAAGCTCCGGCTGCAACATACTCCGCCTCGGCGGTTGATAGGGCTACCGAATTTTGCTTTTTGGAAGACCAAGATACAAGACAATTACCTAGGAATTAACATGTTCCACTTGTGCTCTTCGTATCTACCCTACAACCCGCATAGTCGGTATCCGAAAAACTCGTCATTGAAAATTGTCCGATTTTCGGATACCACAAACCCATTTCAATAGTGCCCTTAAGGTATCTAATTATGCGTTTAACCGCAATTATGTGAGACTCTTTAGGACAAGATTGAAAATGTGCACAAAGACAAACGGAAAACATAATATCCGGCATACTAGCCGTCAAATACAACAAACTACCTATCATGCTACGATAAAGTTTAATGTCTACACTTTTACCTTGTTCATCCTTATCAAGCTTTGTAGTGGTTGCCATGGGAGTTTTGCTCACATTAGATTCTTCAAGCCTGAACCTTTTGATTAGTTCCTTTGTGTAATTGGATTGATGAAGATCCCATCCTTCCTTTGCTTGATTTGGAGTCCAAGGAAATTGTTGAGCTCCCCCATCATAGACATTTCAAATTCATCCTTCATGCATGATTCAAAAGCTTGGCAAAGAGATTCATTAGTAGACCCAAAAATAATGTCATCAACATAAATTTGCGCAATAAGAATATCATTTTTAACATGTTTTGTAAACAATGTGGTGTCAATTTTACCTTTCTTAAAACCATTTGAAATTAAAAATGAAGAAAGTCTTTCATACCAAGCCCTAGGGGCTTGTTTTAAACCATAAAGAGCTTTATCTAATTTAAACACAAAATCCGGATGTGTAGGATCAACAAACCCGGGGGGTTGTTCAACATACACCTCCTCTTCAATAAAACCATTTAGAAAAGCACTTTTAACATCCATTTGAAACAATTTAAAATCTTTATATGAGGCAAAAGCTAGTGTCATCTGTATGGCTTCAAGCCGTGCTACGGGTGCAAAGGTTTCTTCAAAATCGATTCCTTCAATTTGAGTGTAACCTTGGGCCACTAACCTAGCTTTGTTTCTAACTACGTTACCCGATTCATCCAACTTATTCTTAAAGATCCACTTAGTACCAATTGTTGGTCTATCGTGGGGCCTAGGAACAAGGTGCCAAACTTGGTTGCGCTCAAATTGATTGAGCTCCTCTTGCATGGCTAGCAACCAATATGAATCTGCCTCGGCTTCGAGGACGTTCTTGGGTTCAACATGAGAAATAAATGCATAATGACCACAATAATCATGAAGTTTAGAGCGAGTGGTTACCCCTTTTGATACTTCACCTATGACGAGGTCCTTGGGATGATGAGGATTGTATCTCCAATCCTTTGGAAGTTGTTGAGTAGGCTCCATTTCATTTAATTGAATTTCATTTCCTTGGGCCTCTTCTATATTTAGCTTCACTTCCTTCATCATCCTTTGGCTTTTCTCCCATAGTAGGCGTATCCTCTAAGGTCACTTTCTCCATGCCTTCATCCAATGCATCTATTTCTACAACATTCTTAACAAACAAGTTAGATTCCTCAAACTTAACATGTATAGATTCCTCAATAGTCAAAGATGATCTATTGAAGATTCTATAAGCCTTACTAGTGTTAGAATAACCAACAAAAATAGCCTCATAAGATCTAGCATCAAATTTTCCTAAATTATCTTTTGTATTTAAAACAAAACATTTGCATCTAAAAACTCTAAAATATGAAACATTTGGTTTTCTAGAAAAGTACATTTCAAAAGAAGTTTTTGAAGTATTTTTACATAAGAAAACACGATTTGATATATAGCATGATGTATGAACGGCCTCGGCCCACAAATAATGTGGTAGACCATATTCACTAAGCATTGTCCTAGCCATCTCTTGTAATGTTCTATTTTTCCGTTCAACTACTCCATTTTGTTGTGGAGTTCTAGGACAAGATAGTTCATGCTTTATTCCATGTTCTTCACAAAAAATGGTAAATGGTAGGTTAATGAACTCACCTCCTCTATCACTTCTTATTCTTACAATAGAAGTTTCTTTTTCCTTTTCAACTCTTTTCTTAAAGGCTTGAAAATGTGAAAAGGCTTGGTTTTATGTTCAAGAAAGAAAACCCAAGTAAAACGTGAAAAGTCATCAACCAAAACAAATGCAAATCTATTCCCACTTAGACTTTTGGTTTGAGTAGGACCAAATAAATCCATATGGATCAACTTCAAAGGACGTGATGTCATGATATCCTTAATTGACTTGAAAGAAGACTTAGTTTGTTTCCCAAATTGACATGCGTCACAAACTCGGTCCTTTTCAAAATTCAAGCAAGGAATACCTTTCACCATTTCCTTTGTGTTTAACCTAGATATATGGTCAAATGAAATGTGGCCTAATCTTCTATGCCACTACCAAGAGTCATCATCGAGGGCTTTTAAACAAGTAATATTACAAGACATATTTAACATATCAATCATATAAACATTACTTGCACGAAAACCGAAAAACACACAAACATTAGAAGTTCTATCAATTACTTTACAAACTACATTATCAAAAACTACATCAAAACCTTTATCACAAAGTTGACTAACACTCAAGAGGTTATGCTTGAGGCCGTCAACTAAAACTACATTCTCAATTAAAGGGGATGTGCCAAGTTTTACATCACCGATACCGATGATTTTCCCTTGGCGTCATCTCCGAAGGTGACGGTGCCACCTTCATGGTATCTTTATAGGGTTGCAAAGTTGTTGATGTCCCAAGTCATGTGTCTTGAGCAACCACTATCAAGATACCACAATCCTCTACGTCGTTGGGCCTTGGATGGTACCTATATCATTTAACAAATTCGTTGATTTTGGTACCCAAATTTTCTTGGGTCCTTGAAAGTTAGTGTTTCGAACCCAAACATTATGACGTGATGCATTTAGCCTATCATAGCAAAAATTGGCTAAGTGCCCTTTCCGCCCACAATGTGAACATGAGAACACTCTTCCATACATGAATGCATGATGTGTGTGTGAAGTGTGAGCATGTTTTGAGGGTTTGCCACGATGTAAAGGTTGTGTGGTATGAACATGAGCATGAGCATAGTAAACATTTTTCTTAGGGGCTTGTTTCTTAGGAAACATGACCTCTATCTTCTTCTTATCAAACTCACAATTTTTCAAAACAATTCCTAATGAGTCTATTCTTTCTTTAAGCATGTTAATCTCATTAGAATCAACTAGTGGGGTCTTGCCTTTATAAGAAATCTTATACTTGTCAAAATCATTTTTATTAGTAACTAAAGTAGAGAGCAAATCATTCTTTTCTTTGGAAAGATTAAATACTTGAATATTAAGAGATTCATTTTTCTTTTTCATTTTTAAATACTTTTTCTTTAAGAGATCATAGTTATGAGAAAATTCTACAAATGCTTCTCCTAATTCATCCATGGAGAGTTCTTCATCAAAAGAAGTGAAAGGGGTTACCTTGCTTGTGCTTTCATTAGCCATGAAGCACATGTTGGCGGTATCGATTTCCTCCTCGGATTCGCTCTCGGAATCCCATGTTGCCTTCATTACTTTCTTCTTGAAAGGCTTCTTGGAGGTGGATGGCTTTACTTTGTCCGGACACTCCGCAACAATGTGTCCCGGTCTTTGGCAATTAAAGCATATAATTCTTCTTTCTTCTTTGCCTTCTTGCCATCTCCTTCTTCCTTGAAACTTTGCCTTGTTATACATCCTCCGGACGTTCTTCACAAGAAGTGAGAGGTCTTCGTCATCTTCTTCTTCATCGTCTTCGTCGGAGTGAGTGGATTGACTCTTGAAGGCTATAGTCTTCTTCTTGGAAGGAGCCATATCCTCCCTTGCTTTCCTCTCCATCTCATGGGTTTTGAGATTCCCAATGAGACCAATTAGCTCCATCTCCTCCTTGTCGTTGAGTTCCTTCAAGGTAGTAGCTTTTACTTCCCAAGAAAGTGGAAGAGCCCGGATGATCTTTCTTACTCTTTGGTTATTGTCAATAGCATCACCTAGAGAAGAAAGTCCATTAGTAATCTTAGTAAATCTTGTAACCATATCATCTATGGTTTCATTTTCTTGCATACAAAAGTTCTCATATTGGGACCGAAGAAGGTCTATCTTAGCCCTCTTCACTTGTGAAGTCCCTTCATGTGTAACTAGCAAATGTATCCAAATTTCATATGTGGATTTGCAATGAATAACTCTAGATATATCATCATCATTAAGGGCTTGAAGGAGTGCATAATGAGCCCTAGCATTGGCATCAAATTCCTTAGTCTCAATTTCGGACCAAGTGGATTCATCACCGGGGGGTGCACTAAAGGGTTTGGTCACGACCTTTGCAACTCGACTTCCTAGAGATTGCAAGAAAACGGTCATCTTAACCTTCCATATAGGAAAGTTAAGTCCATCAAACTTAGGGGGTGTCTTGATACCATCGGCCATCTTTACTAAGAGAGTATGAATGAAATGATTAGCAAAATTAGGATTTCTCTAAGGTTGTTAAGCCAAGAGCCTAGAGTCCAAGCTCTGATACCAATTGAAAAACACCTAGGGGGTGAATAGGTATAATTGCTAATCTAACAATCTTTTTAAAATTATGATGGATGAATGATGCAACGATCTCTCAAAACAAGACTAAGAGCCAAATACCCCGTGAAGGGTTCTGAACTCCTTCCTCCGGATTCCCCTTGAATGGGTTAGAGGTGCGCAATGCAACCTTGTTGTATGAGAATTGATCGAACAAAGAATGAATAATATGCAATGATGAAATGCACACAAGATATATCACAAGTACCACAAACTAGAAGAAATAACACAAGGAAAGAAAACTAGATCTCAAGCAAGTAATTGAAAGCAATAGAGTGCAAGAGAAATTTAAAGCAAAATGGACACAAGGCAATCGCAAACACAAGATATTTGTTTCGAGGTTCGAGCCACCGCTCTACTCCCCGCCTTCACCTCCGTGAAGGGTTTCCACTATCCATCGAGGACGCTTACAACGGTCTACCAAAGACCCGAGCACCGAGCTCCACCAATTACAATAACCTCTACTGAAGAGGTGTCTCCACAAGTTGAAGAAGAACACAAGGAACCAAAGTGATCACAACAAGATCACTAAACTCTTTACAAATTCTCACTCTTTTACAACTTTCTTATAGAATGAGTAAGGAATTTTGGCTCTATGAAGTGTAGTGAGAAAAACTTCAGTTGTAGAATGATATTTCCTAACAAACACAACTGAAAAATAAGCTCAAGAAAGATTGCAAATTGGAGAGCTCAAAAACTTTTCTTCTCTTTTGAAAAACTTGAAAACTTAAGGCTTTTTCTTGGTGTGCAATACAAGAGGCTATACTCCTCTATTTATAGGGAAAAGAAAGGGTTAAAAACAATTTATTTTAAGTTTATTTGACCTGAAAAAGTTCTCCAAAACCTCAGGAAAAGTCTGCAAAAACAGATTAAGAAAACAGTTTTCAGAATTACACAAAAGAGGAAAGAGCCGTTGGGCTTTTGCAGGCTTGGCGGTCGACCGGTCCGGTCGGCCGCCAGCCTAGCTGGCAGTAGCCGTTGGGCTCCGGTCGACCGGTCAGGTCGACCGTCCTATAAATAGAAACACAGGTTTCTGAAGGCGGTCGACCGTCCGGTCGACCCAGAAAACCCGAGAGCAAACCTGCAATCAGTCGGTCGACCGGGCGGTCGGCCGACAGACATGCACAGGCGTGCATGTCCAGTACTGTCGCCGGTCGGCCGGTTTCGCCTGAAACAAAAAAATAACAGCAGGACAGAACTGGAAAATTTTTTGTAAAAATGTTTTGAAGTAAAGAAAACTAAGTATCTTGCTAGAAGGAGTATACATGATTTTAAACATGATATTATACCTTTGTAAAACTTAGAGTCATGTAAATTTGTTAAAGCATGAAACTTAGAAAACATAAAGTTTTAAACACAAAAACTTGTATACCAAAGATGTGTGTGTGCATCCTAGAGCCAATTTTCAAAACTCAAACTTTAACAAACTATTTCTTACATTGGTTCTAAGTACTACAAGTGCTTCAAGAGGGCTTCATCATGTGATCTTCAAAACTTAATTCTTGAGCCCAAATTGAGTTGACTTGAGTCCAAAACACCTTCCTTTAGGGAAGAAACCATCTAGTTGAGTTAGAACCCTGAAACACACTAAAATAATAAACATGATTAGTACAAATAACGAATATGTTTTGTAATCATCAAAACACACTAAAACGGGTGATTGTAACCTTGGGCCAACAGTTAGTAGTTAGTTGCCATGAGAGAAAAGATTAGTTAAACATGTAAAAGTGGCTAGAGAAAAGAAAACAAAGATAGGTTAAAAGAGAACCTTTCATAAATTGTTACCTTCTATTATAAGCACTCTTTCTTCCCAATCATGTACCACTCTCTCTCCTATTACAAGATCTACAAGAAATGAAAAAATACAAAGGAGGAAGAAGAAGAACAACTAATCTAAACTACCCTAAACTATAACATGAGGAAGAAACTACCATAAAACTCTGCATATCTCCAGCTCTGGAAGTCCAGGGGGTTATTTATAATAAAGGAAGAAATGGGACACCATGTGGGGAGGGAGTATGGCCCCTAGCACCACCAGAGCGGTGCCAGGATTGCCGCGAAAATGCGGCCCAGGCCGCGTTTTCGCAGCCATGCTGGCGCCAGTCTGCAGGTGCCAGCTCCTACAGACTGGTGCCAGTATGGGTGGCCTGTAGATGCCCTTACTCGTTGACTTCTGGCTCCCTGGTTCAGCAAGTCTGAGCTTTATGTGTGGGCTTCTCTTTTGGTTCTAAAAATCCACAAATTTGTTAGAGTTTTTGGGCCTCTCTTCTTCTTCAAGCCATGGACCTAGAAATAAGGAGAAACACCCAATACTAAACAGAATTTTATGAAGATAAGTATGCAATTGTGATGAAAAATAAGCAAGTATCAATACTAATCACACCCCCACACTTATCTTTTGCTCGTCCCGAGCAAAACAAAAAACTAAAAAATTAATACACCACTTTCGCAGGTGACGCGATTGCACTGAGCATGTGAAATAAGCCGTTAAACCTCTAGATTTCCCCTAGAGGAGGAGTTTTGTCTCCTTAGAGTTTTCAGCGGATTACACCTATAAAATCCTTTAAGAAAGAAATCAAATGTTAGTATTTTAAAAATGCATTTTGAAAGAGAGAAAAGTGTTAAAGTATTTTTACAAAAATTTAAGCGATCTAAGGTTTACGTTAACCAGAAATTATTCTTCCCTAAACTAAGTCGAAATGCAAAATCTTGTTATAAAATTAAATGTAAGAATTTAAAATTGAATCAATTCTTTGATCTTTCATAAAACTCTTAGAAAATATGCACTTTGTGAATTGTGAAAATTCTTGGGATATCGACTCTAACTTTCATGCCATTTATTTCTATCAATATATTATTTTTTTCTTTTTCTTCCCTTAGTTTTCTTAGACTTTCTTATTTACCCGGGTAGTGACTTTTAGTCGGTGACTCCCAAACCAGATGATCTTAGGACACCAGATGAGAAAACATCCCTCGGACTTAAGGACTCGAGTAAACAAGGCCATAAAACTAAAAAGATTATTTTGTTTTTGTCCACCTTTTTAGGCGTGAATGATCATGCTTCCTGAGGCATAACTACCCAGCTTCAATAAGTGGTTTTTATTCTCATTTTCTTTAATATTTAATATGGCATTTCCAGTTTTTATTATCATCTTCCTGAGACATAATCGATATTTTAGCAGAGTTTTTATTATTAAACCGGTAGGGAATTCGATAATAAAGTATCATGTTTAGAGACTAATCAATTGGCTAGTAAGTCCGATAAGACTTTCACTATGGAAGGTGAAAGTACACTTAGAAGGGGGTGAAAAGGTGTAGTGCTAATCTAGTGACAACTAATGCGAAATTAAAACTTTTACACTACCATATAATGATAACCAAAAGGTGAAGTCGAATTTTCGCTGAAGGGCTCTAGAACTTCTCCTGAAGATCCTCTAGATTAAGAGTTGAGGTGCTTCAACAGTTCTCTTGGTTCAATACAAGTGTGAGCATACAAACAATATCAAGCATGTACAAATTGAACAATAATAGCAATACAAGATATAAAGAGAGTAGAGTTTAGAGAGAGATAATCAAATAAAAACACAAGGCTATTTTTCGAGGTTCGAGCACCAATCTCTACTTCTCCTTCTTCACCCATAAGGATTTCTACTATCTCCATTAAGGAACTCCACAAAAAATACAACCCCTACAAAAGAGGTTAGCACAAAGCCAAGGCACAAAGTCAATGCATAAAACAATCCACCTCTTCACAAGAGAGAAGGCACAAAGTCAAAGCACAAAGCAAGCGAAAAGGTTTACACTTGGTGACCACAAAGATCACAAACAACACCTCTCACAATACAAGATCCTAGAGGATAGATTTTACAATGAATAGTTCAAGTCTGTGAGTAAACAAAGATTCTGAAAAAGAAGCACAAAAAGAAAACTCTTAGGAAAACTCCTTGAATGATATAGAAATTGAAACTTGAAACTTGAATTCCCAAAACTTGATTACTTTGATTTTCCAAAACTTTGAAACAAAATAGAGATTTAGATTTTGAAGCTCAAAAACTTGTTTAAAACTTACGGCAAAACTCAGTAAAATGTAGGCAAAATAACTCCTGAAATCTTTTGAAAAACTAGCCAAAAGATCCATCGTTGGGGGTGCGGTCGATCGATCGACCGCACCCAAATTCAGAAAGCAGGTCTCTCTTGTCGGTCGACCAGTCGGTCAACCGAAAAATCCAGAGAGCTTTGACATTATGAGATCTCATAGGTCGGTCGACCGCTCGGTCGACTGATCCATGGGCTCGTACACTTGTGCACATCGGTTGACCGCTCGATCGACCGGTTTAGCCTTCGGTCTACCGGCCGGTCGACCACAAGCGGCCCAAAAACCAGATTTAAAAGGATTTTGAAATGAACTTGGAAACTCATATAAATTCCAATAAATTCTAATAAATTCCACAAAAATAAGTTCATGTAAATACAATATAGCACAAATATGTGTGATCAAAAATTAACATATATTACAAACATGTGAACTATTTTTGAGGTAAAGAAATTTAAGCTTAAAACAAAAATCGTATTTTTTCTAGAAACCAAACGTCAACATGGAAATTCGATTTTTCTAAAACTTTTACAAATACAAAAATAAGTTATTGAAACACATTTGAAGTACGATGTGTATGGATAGAATCCAACACACATAATAAATGAAATAGACTTGTTTTTAACAATATGAATCAAAATAAGTTTTGATAAAAACACAGCTTAAGCACATGAACTAAATTCATCAAAATAAGTTATTTAAGATATATGAAGCATCAATGTATATGAATGAAATCCAATACACATATAAAATAATTGTAAGTTTGTTTTGATGAAATCTATTCATGAAACCGAAAGATGTATACTTGATAAATCGAAACTCAAAATCATATACATGATAAACCAAAACACAAAACTTTATAGAAATAAGTTTCTATAAACAATTGAAGCTCTAAAATGTATGGATAGAATTCAAAACATATTCCAAACCATAAAAATTATTCTATTGAGATATAAACCGTATAATCATAAAGTTTTGAAAGCAAAACGGTTAAACTATAAACCAAAACTATTTATCATAGAAGACGATAAATAAACTTTGTGTGTGCGTATGCTTAAGCAATCCAAAACTAATCTAATCCTTACACAAGATCTAAACTAACAAATCTAGACACAAGTCTTCTTCTAGATCTTCTTATCCAAGTAGACTTCATCCAAAACACGATCCATAGAGCTAGACTCCATCTTGAATATTTGATGTGATCTTTAAGCTTGAGCTTATGAGTCATCATGTGATAGCTTTAAAACTTGACTTTAAATTTTTTGTTGAAGCTACATACGAACTATGATCTTGATCAATATCTGAAACTTAATAAATATAAGATCATTAGTACCATAACTACATGAGTTAGCCATCATTAAAACTAGAGTGATAGACCTTTGAGCCAATAATCTCTCCTTTGTGAAAATTATACTTGTGGCTACACTACCTCTGGACTAGAGGAGTGTGATTGATGAGTTGGGTACTCCTAATGATTGTAATCCTTTGTGAAAATTATGGTGGATCGAAAATCCTTCTGGGTGAAGGCGGGGACGTAGAGCTGGGTGCTCGAATCTCGAAACAAATCTTTGTGTTTGCGATTAGTTTACTTGTGTCTTTCTCTTTCTATTCATTCATTCTCATATTGTCGATCTATACTCTTACAACAAGATTGCATTGCGCACCTCAAACTCTTATTTAGAGGAATCACGAGGAAGAAGTTCAAAGCCCTTTACAGGGTATACTGCTTCTAATCTTACTTTGAGTGATCGTTGTATCATCTCATTTTTAATTTGTGCATTATTTGTATATTGATTAGCACTACACTTATTCACCCCCTCCCCCCTCTAGGTGTAATTTCAGGTCAGACCCGAAACGCCCCTTCCCAAAGCGAGCAGTTGCTCCTTTGCCAACGGTTGTGTATAAATCATTCTAATCAAAAGTCAAATTTGTTCTGACAGAACAGTTGCATTGAACAGTTGCAACCATTTGTTCTGACAGAACAGTTGCATTGAACCATTGCAACTGTTCGAAATCACCACTGTCAGAAGTTTGCTATAAATAGCAAAGACTTCTAATCCAAAAGTATAACTCGGAATTCACTGGTTTCCTTCTTCTCCTCTCTGAATACAAAGTCTGCTTAGACAAAAATTCTCTTCAGAATTTTTGTAATCCTTTGGTTCGTTTCAACTTCCGTCAAGTGGAAGGGACGAGTTAACTTTGATTCAACTGTACGTGAGATTGTAAAGTTCTGTGCAGAACACATGAAGGAGTGTTGTATCTTGAGAGACTAATGTTCATTATCCCGTATGCATTATAACGGGAGATATAATTGTCTTAAGAAGATTCGTTTATGTTTACCTTACTCTAAAATTTGGTTCTTATTCTATTACTCTGTCTGTTTATATTAACGTACAGTTTTGCACGAATTATTTTTAATAAATATTTATCTTATATAAATATTGATTGTGAAATTACTGAATTCCGATATATTCTCTATTTTTTTGAACTAACATTCTTATTACAGAGATTATACTGAATAAGATATTCATCCTGAAATATTTATTTTAATAAATATTAATTCTAGATAAATTATTGTTGAATTATTTATCTTGCTAATTTATTATTAATATGACACTGACTAAAAACCAGTTCGATTCGTGTCTAAGGAAGGGATTTGAAAGGCGTTTATGTAATTAAAGAACGCTCAATTGAGTAGAAAACCTCCCACCTGATTTTTCACTGACCTGACCAATTGGACCGATTAATCTTGATGTTGAATTGGATTGTCCAGACCAACAACAATAAAGTAGCAGCACACATAGTAATGAGAGTTCACAGGTTACACAAAACATAACAGCAAGCATCAAGCAGCATGAAGGCAAGCGGAGAAAGGAGGTAGTAATTTCATTTTTAAAAAGGGAAATGGCTGCGGATGAACATAGGAGAAAGAGAGGATTTTGAGGGTTAAGAGTTTGATGTAGCTTGCGTGAGCAATGGAACAGAGACGCACTTTTGTTGCCTTCTAGAAGCAAAGGTGCAGTTCATTACCAAAAAAATAAGAGAGGCCTGCACATGAGGCTGTGATTATACCCAAAAAATAGTGTATATTTGTTTGTTTATTTAACCTCCTCACTCAGATGAGGAGCCTGACATGCTGGCAGTGCTCCCAGTTTCAAATGACCCGGACGCGTGAGTCAGTTTGGAGCTCTATGTTCCTAGGGTCTTGCATTGGTGTAAACGCTTTCGGCATCCCGTCAACTGTGTTGTGCACGTGGGGACAACAACCCCCTCTGAGGAATCCGCCCACCTGGCGGAGATTTGATGCGGCCGGAGAAGCAACCAACACGACAAGAACAACAAACAACAGAGAAAGCAATCAACACAATATTTAACGAGGTTCGGCAACGTGCCTACGTCCTCGGGGCAAGGGAGAGAGAGATTTTATTGATTCAACAATCAATACAAACTAATACAGAGGGAACTTTTCAGGAGATTCTTAGGGATATAATACATGAGGGCTCTAGCCCTTATTTATAGTCACAGAGTCCCTGGATTTAAGGAAACCCAGATTGGATTCGGTCCCATTCAGAAAAGGAATCCGAATCCCAAAAGGAAAGTCAAAACGCGCCTATCGGTCGACCGGCCGGTCGATCGACCCATGCCACGGTCGACCGCGCCAGTCGACCGCGCCCAACCGAGACTAAGGCCTTGTCAGTCGGTCGACTGGGCCGGTCGACCGCTCTCTTCCACAGTCGACCGGGCGGCCGACTGGGATAACCTTGTGCACATCGTGCACGCTGATCGACCGGGCGGACGACTGGCCTTCTCCACCGGTCGACCGGGCGGCCGACCGGGAGCACAATCTGGCCTGCTCCAATGCGCCGTTTCTCGCTCCTTGATTTTCGATCTCTGTGTTAACTTCCTCTACTCCTCTATCTCCTCTCTCCCACAATTCTCCACCTCGGTGAAGATTTTTCAAATCTGAGCCGATCTCCAACGAACTCCAGTCTATTACCTGGCGAAATCGACACACGATCTCGACAAAATAGACACACGATCTCGGCTTGCGCGCTCCGGACGAAATCGACACACGATCTCGGCTTGGAACCTGTAGCTCAGCTATCACCTGGGATGCACCACACATGCCTTCCCTGCACTTCACTTTAGGAGAGCTTCCAAACATACCGATCACCAAACGTGGCTCCTACTCCGCAACTTCATGATCTCACGAAGAATTCATCATGAGCCAACACTGACTCTCCAATTGACTGGCTCTATCCAGTCTACATGTCTTCAGCTGACGGTCCAACCAAGTCTGAGTAGAGCACACCATACACCATCGTCGGCTTCAACAACTGGATGCACACCCCCTTATGCAAGCTTTACCATCTTCTCACCAGAAGATCAACTGTTCATCGAGATCACAATACTTCACCTCTACGTGAAGTCCAACTCTTCACCTCTACGTGAAGTCCCAATCAGCTTCTCGAGAACCCAAACAGCTTCATACGAGTTGCATCACCAAATGTGACTGCGCCTTTACGGCTGCCTACGTACCTTGCCCAAGGGATCAAGCCAACCGTAGTTCTTTCAAATGGAGCTTCATCAAGCTCAAGCACTTGTACCTGAATTTGCAGCAGCGACCTATCTGGCTGAGTCATATGAACCTCCTCACGACCATCATGGAGAACAACGGCCTTCAACTTGAGCTTGTCGCTATCACAAGCTTGAGATTCATGCTTCTTTACCCACGAGCGTGGTTTTACCTTGGTTCTAATGGCTGCAAATAACTCAACATTCTGATCAATGTCTTCAACCTGTTCAGCATCAACCCTGGCTACATGATCTCCACCCGGTGTCACATCCAGTGAAGTCTTCTCTGATGCCGAACCAACTGGAGATGGTGGAGTAGCATCAACCTCCACCCGCTGCGATACTTCCTTGGTCTCCGTCCTCTCCACTTGCTGAGAGACGGTAGACTTCAACACTGAAGTCTCATCAAACGTGACATGCCTACTCAACACGATCTTCTTATTTTCGGGGTCCCATAACCTGTAGCCTTTCATATTCCTTTTAACACCCACAAACTTCTTTGCTCGCGAATTCACCTTGCCATCTTTGGCACTGAAGTAGGTCGGACTTCCAAATTCCTGCAGCAAACCATGATCTTGAGCAGCTTTCCCAGACCAAATTTTCAGTGGAGCTTTACCTCCTATCGTAGTCGATCCATTTATGAGATGGCTAGCATACACAATCGCCTCAGCCCAAAACCATTTGCCTAATCTTGCATTAGACAACAACCACCGAACCTTCTCCAGCAAAGAACAGTTTACTTCCTTAGCCAACCCATGTATGCCATTTGTGAAGTGAGTACAAATATCGGTGTTCTGGCCAAATTGTAGGAATTAGTTCATGTCTCTTCCAACATTACCAACTGTAGCTTCTTGATCTTCCTACCTATCTGCTTCTCCATTCTTCCTTTCCACTTCACCAACATATCTAAGGCTTCACACCTTTGTCTCATGGGATATATCCAACAATGCATAGATAAACTATCAATAAAAGAGACAAAGTACCTGTGACCTCCAAGCGATGCAGTCTTAGCAGGTCCCCCAATGCTTACGTGAACACAATCAAGAAGACCTTCTGAGCGATGAGTACTGGTTCTGAATTTTACCTTCTTCTTATCTAGAACGCTGTGTTCACCTTTCAAGTTGCAGGTAGCAGCACCTTCCAATGATCCCTTCTTTGTAGGAGCTCGCAAGGACTTTTCACCTCCATGTCCGACCTTCACCTGCCAGACCTTCGTGCAACCATCATCTGAAGAACTAGAAGTCTCCACCTGACCTATAACCGTACTACCCTTCAAGTAGTAGAGATTGTCCCGGCGGACGCCCTTCATCACCACCATCGAGCCTTTGATCGTCTTGAAAACACCATCTCGTATAGATATCACAAGACCCAATGCTTCCAAAGCGCCAATAGAGATAAGATTCCTTTTGAGTTGAGGTACATACCTCACCTCCTTCAATTCTCGTACTATCCCATCTTCCATCTTGATATGGACTGTACCCATCCCTTCTATATTACACAGATGATCATCATCCATAACCGTGTAACATCATCTAGCTTCTCAAAAGTAGAAAACCAGGCCCTGTACGGGCACACATGATAGGTGGCTCCGGTATCCAAGATCCACTCAGCATTATCTGAGTAATCTACAGAAGGAGTAGTAACAGAGAGAGAATATCGATGAGTCTTCATCCGATCTATCCGCCTGTGCGAGATTCGCTTCGGTCTTTGACTCCACCTTCTTACCTTTGGCATTTGGGCAGTCAATTTTCCAGTGCCCTAGTTCCTTGCACAAGGCGCACTGATTCCTCTTCAAATTTCTGAAGCCTGATCTGGACTTCGACCTTTCCCGATCATCTCTTCCCTTCCTATTGGAACTTCTGCCTCTTACCTCCAATGCCCCTGCTGTTGTGCTTCCCGAAGAAGACACTCTATCCTGTCTCCTTGCTTAATAACTCACAAGAGCAGCAGACACCTCACTGTAGCTAAGGGATTTCCTTCCATTGAGCAATGTAAGAGTAAAGGTTTCATACTCTTCCGTAGGAAGAGAGTTCAAAAGAATTACCGCCTTATCCTCTTCACTGGTCTCCACATCCACATTAACTAGATCTGTAAGAAACTTCGTGTAACGATTCAAGTGTTCATTGATGAAGCATCCTCTTTGTATCTGAAAACCATAGAGCTCACTCTTTAACTGCAATTGCGATTGTATGCTTTTCGTCAGATACCTCTTCTCCAGGATCTCGCATAACTGCCTCGCAGATGTCTCATGTAACACCTGATACTTGATGTCTTGTGTCAAACAAGACCTGATCAAGCCACACGCCGAACAGTTCATCTTGTCCCAATCTTCTTTCATTGTTGATGCGCGCTTCTTCTCTAACCGTAGAGTATCTTTGAGGTTTGATGCCGTCAACGCATCCATCACCTCACACCTCCACATACCAAAGTTGTTTGTGCCGTTGAACTTCACCACATCAATCCTTGAATGTGGATTCATGGATCTCACCGATGTAATTTCTCCAGCCATCTTCTCAACTGATTCCTCAAAGCAATGTGAAAATAAACGGAGTTAGATAAAACAAACTAGATAAAGATAGGATCTTTACCTCCACGCAAAACCCTCGAAGAGTTTTCGAAGCAATCTACTCCTCCAAACTGATTCCTCGAGCAATCTACACGCTGTTTTGAGATCGACACACGATCCCACAAATAGTCCCAACGTCACTCCGAGATCTACACACGATCTCCGCCAAACAGCAATTGATGCCCTTTGAATCAATAGATGATCCCAGGATCGAAACTTGGGATGCTCTGATACCAATTGTTGTGCGCGCGGGGACAACAACCCTCTCTGAGGAATCCGCCCACCTAGCAGAGACTTGATGCGGCCGGAGAAGCAACCAACACAACAAGAACAACGAACAATAGAGAAAAGCAATCAACACATTATTTAACGAGGTTCAGCAACGTGCCTACGTCCTCATGGCAAGGGGGAGAGAGATTTTATTGATTCAACAATCAATACAAACTAATACAGAGGGAACTTTTCAGGAGATTCTTAGGGATATAATACATGAGGGCTCTAGCCCCTATTTATAGCCACAGAGTCCCTGAATTTAAGGAAACCCAAAGTGAATTTGATCCCATCCAGAAAAGGAATCCGAATCCCAAAAGGAAGTCAAAATGCGCCTGTCGGTCGACCGACCCATGCCACGGTCGATCGCGCCAGTCGACCGCGCCCAACCGAGACTAAGGCCTTGTCAGTCGGTCGACCGTGCTGGTCGACCGCTCTCTTTCACGGTCGACCAGGCGACCGACGGGGAGAACCTTGTGCACGTCGTGCACGCCGGTCGATCGGGCGGCCGACCGGCCTTCTCCACCGGTCGATCGGGCGGCCGACCGGGAGCACAATCTGGCCTGCTCCAATGTGCCATTTCTCACTCTTTGATTTTCGATCTCTGTGCTAACTTCCTCTACTCCTCTATCTCCTCTCTCACACAGACTGCGTGTCTAGTGTACCAGCCCTTCTTCCCAAGGCAGTAATTGTACATTTGTTGCAAACCGAATCAAGGATATTCTAGATTTTCGCGAGACCACCTAGAGGATTAAGAAGAAAAAATAAATTAGTTTTCCCCCCGCCCCCCCTCTTGTACTCTTTTCTTTTGCATAACAATGGAAAGAAGGAATAAAAGAGCATGACACTTGCTCACCTCTAAATACATAAATGTAAACCCGTTTGTTACATGATGTTTGATTTGCTCAACTGTTGAGTCAGGCACTTGGAGAATTCTCCTCAGTATCTTTGTCAAACTTCAAAGTTGTACATGTAAACAACAAATCAAAAGAGTCAGCAAATTCAAAGCAGCCAGAAGCGAGGGAAAAAATCAATCGAGCTCCGTCACCAAAAACAACTGAAACATTGTATGAAGAAACCAAAGGAATTTAACCGGGGGGGTGTTGGTTTGGACTTGGGCACCCACAAACTTTCACATGGTGGAACTTACAGTAAAAATTTGGAAGCATGAAATCTGAAAATAACAATGTTTGTGAGGACATAATGTTAGGATTATGACATGAATATGTCGTAAAGGTTGATTAATGTCAGATTTGGCAATTTCTTTTTCTAGATCTGCTTGGAGTCCGAGTTGGATTCAAGTTTTCTTATTCTGATTGAAGGTGTTTTGAGTCCGAGTTGGATTTAAATTTCCTTTATTCTAATTGAAAAAGTTTGTTTAGGATTATGAGAGTCTATGGTTTATAAATAACCCTTTAGGGGTGGCCTTCAATGTATTCTAAAAGAATCCTATGAATTTGTAATTTTTAAGGGTGTAATTTATCTATGTGAGAAATTCGTAAGAGAAGCTAAGTCATAAGGGTTCACTGTTCTTAGCGGCCATCAAGGGCTTGTAACTTCTCAGCGTGAGGTGTAAGTAATTGTTATTGTACTCGCCCAAAGTTTTAATAAAGTTTCTCCCCCTTTCTCCCGTGGATGTACACATGATCTGTTTGATAAGTGGAACCACGTTATATTGTGTGTTGGCTTTCTATCTATTTTGAAATATCTTCTTCTTCTCTTCTTCAAGTTGCCTTAGTAGATCCTGTGGTTCGTATCCGCTACGCCGCTCCAGTCAACAA
The DNA here is from genome assembly GCA_038442645.1 of Agave tequilana. Classification (NCBI taxonomy): domain Eukaryota; kingdom Viridiplantae; phylum Streptophyta; class Magnoliopsida; order Asparagales; family Asparagaceae; genus Agave; species Agave tequilana. Next base: position 117,914 of record JAVJIF010007433.1, on the reverse strand, counting down.
TTGGTATCAGAACAAGGCCAACGTGAAGATGTCTGTGATCAAGTTCGATATTCAGAAGTTCAATGGCGTCATCAATTACAGCAGGTGACAGATTAGGATGAACGCCATCCTTACCCAGAGCGGGTTGAAGAAAGCACTACTCAGGAAGGAGAAAAAGCTTCAAGATATGAAGGAAGAAACTTAGCAGGAGTTGGATGAGAAAGCCTTGACAGCTATTCAGCTTTGCTTGACGGACAAATTATTAGATGAGTTTTCTACAGAGAAAACAGCGTCCTCGCTGTGGGAGCGACTTCAGGACCACTATCTGAAGAAGTCGTTGGCGAATCGGTTGATTCTGAAGCAGTGTCTCTTTCTTCTCCGCATGAATGAAAGTATACCTATCAAGCCTCACATTGCATAATTTTTCTCTATTATCAATGAACTAGATAAAATAAAGGTTAAGATAGAAGATGAGGATCAAGCACTTCTATTACTGTATTTTTTACCTTCTTCATATAAGAGTTTTAGGAAAGCCATCATCTATGGAGGTAAGTCAACAATTAATGTCAATGAGGTCAAGGAGCATCTGCTCAACAAGGATAAATTGACACCCAGTTGACGGGTGAGTCTCATCATGATAATTCCGCGTAAGTTCATTATTCAAGAGTGAAGAGTAATAATGAAAGTTTCATGGGTACCTCAAAACACAAGAATTTGACGTGCAACTATTGTCACAAAAAGGGGCACATTAGATCTGAGTGTTAGCTTCAAAAAAGAAACAACCAGATGCTAATATTACTGAACTGGTTGAATGAGATGAAAAACAGTATGACGTTTTATCTGTTACATACAGATCAGCTGATAATAAATATAAATTCTAGATGTTCATAGCATATCAGTTCCAATAAGAAGATGTTCTCTTCATACACTTTGGTTCAAGGGGAGAAGTCTTCATGAAGAATTTTGCTACAAGCAAGGTGATTGGTGAAGGAACAATCCAGTTTCGATCTCATAATGGATGCATCACTACTCTTCAAGGCGTTCGTCATGTCCCGAAACAAGGTACAATCTCATCTCTCTTGGAGCTCTACATAGAGAAGGGTTCTGTTTTAGTTTGAAAGGTGATCTTATGGAAGTTTTCAAATAAACCTGTTTTCCATTATGTTTGCAAAGGGGGAAAACTTACAAAAAAAGAGTTTGAGGAGCTAAATTACAAGTATTCTTAAAAAGATTACAAGTAGATCTCCTCAGAGATTCTGGAGAAGTGTGCCGATAGGAGTCTGGTCAGCGCGCGACCACTTTGTCCCTTTGACGATGCGAGCGATGAGATTCCCTTCTCGCCTGGTTCCGGGAATCAGAGGATAGAGGGTTGGTAGAACCCTCTTGCTGCTTCTCAAAATCGCCTTCGATAAGGAATTCCTTCTCGCCTGGTTCCGGAGATTCCTTGAGAAGAAGGACGATGTTAGGGTATCAACACCCTGGATAGAGAAAGCAATTCTCTAAAAGGTCTCTGAATTCGAGAGCGCACGGTGCTTTGTGAAGAAGCCTCTGTTGAAGAAGTCGATTGATCGATCCTCGTGATCAGAAGAAGATTGGTGGATCCTCCCCCTTGTACCCCTGACGGGTTATTTATAGGGAGAGCAAGGGTATAATCGTCCCTTGAAGATATGGAAACAGATTGAATCGAATCTGTTTAAATCTGAAAAGTAGCCTTGCTGCGAGGCTAGGATCAGCTTCTGCGAAGCTAGAAATGGCAGGTCGGTGGACCTTCTCGATCTGTTTTTATCCTTTCCATATCGTTGGAGGATTTCCCCTGATCTTCTTACTCGTTTTAGAAGAGTCAAGAGATTGTGGCAATCAACTGCCATATTTGATCTCTGATTTGATCTTAATTGGATTTGATCTGATTGGATCCGATCTCATCTGGAGATTTGATTGGTCAAAGGTTGACCATAGCAGATTCATAGCGGCGCCGTCCGCATTGAGCTCGTAGCGGAGCTAAAGGCAGCTTTTGGCGAAGTCCGAAAGAAACCCTTTGGCGGAGCTGGAAGTCCTCTGTGGCGAAGTTTGCGAGTCAGCTTCTTGGCGAGGCTTCGAATGGCTTCAAGGCGAAGTCGAGTGATCTTAGCCTCTCAAGCGAGGCTATCCCTTTGGGCTCATGCGATGCTAAGTGTTAGCACCTTAGACCTGCTGAGGTCTGTTTAGAAACAATCCGGGTTCACTGTCTGCTTGCTGGATCAGTGGAGTCCAAGTTGCTTCCTTGTCCCTTAGAGATGGGTGAAAACTGGTCTTCAGCTCGTCTGTCACTTGTCTTTTGTAAATGTCAACAAGTTTAGACATTGTTCGGACCAATAAGAATCTTGTCTTTTTTAAGTGTCAACAAGACCCCCTTCAAAGTTTTCAGAAGTCTGTAATGGCTCAGACTTCGAAACACTTTGAATTGCTTTGATCGGTGGTGAATGGAGTATGAACGTCGCCATGATGGTTGAGTTCGACTTCACCTTCAATCTTACTTTAGGATAAGTTTTGCCGAAGAATTGCACAGGTTCGCGCCTCTGAATGGCTTCGCGTGCGGGTAGCCTCGCGTCTGGGCTTCCGAAGATATGTTCGCTTGGGAGCGCATGTCGCTTTCCCGAGACCAACTGCCATGGGTCGATTTTCAAGAAAGATTTTTTTCTTTCTCTTGCGCTGACCGGGGAAGATTTTCTCCGATTTGCACGTTTCCAAGGGAAGATATTCCCTTTCTTCAAGGCGCCATAAGTGCCTTTTATGAGGGAGACGTTTTCTCCCTTCGCACGGTTCCAAGGGAAACCGTCCCTTTTCTCAAGGCGCAGTAAACGCCTTAAATGCTCTCGTGTTTCCACGCTTGGGGTGGGAGTGCTCAGGCCATGGGGCCTATAAATAGGACACTTGAAGTCCTCTGAAGAGAAGTGCTTTGCCTCTCTTCTCTTCTCTTGGTTTGAAAGAGATACTCAGATCTCTGAACTAGTGGGAATGCCCACTCTGGTTATCACCCGGCCAAGGACCGGTAAGTCTTGATCGTTCGGCGACTTCACCGATTTTAGGAAATTCATCTCCCTTGATTCATCTTCAGCAGCTGCTTCAGGGATTAGCTTCCCTTGTTCTCCATTTAACTGATCTGTAGAGAAGGATTTTGGCATAGCTTCCCAACGAAGCTATCATCTTGACTTGATCAAAGGAAGATCACTGCACATTAAGTCCGTTGCACAGGCAGAACTTGGGACTTGGTCTCTTCAATAGTTGAGCCAGTCTTGCCATATAGGCGGAGCTAAGACTGTATACCACGGGGTCGGTCTGGCTAGCCATATAGGCGAGGCTTGGACTTGGCGTTTGCTGAGCCAGCCCATCAGTGCTGTGTAGGCGAGGCTTATCCTCTGTTTTAACTGAAATTGGATTGCTTTGACCCAAAAGATTCTGATTTGCAGTTTTTTCTGTGCTTAACTGCTAATCTGTTCTGATTTGCCTTGCAGTGGGCTATGCTCGCCGATCTTGTATCTTGATGGAAGAGACCGAAAAGTTGCCTTATGCTTCCCCGGTTGAAGCTTTACTTTTAAGCAGGAGGAACAATTCGGGGCAGCGGGTGCGTGTCCCAGAGGCTATTGGCAGCCTCTTATACGAGATGATTCGTTCTGAGGTGAGGCTGGTAGCCGCTTTGTCGGAGATGATCCGCTTCGGAGTAATGGGCGTCACCTTTGAAATCACTGGCACCATTGCCAACTTTCAACTTTGGTGGCCTCTGTCGTGGCTGATCCACTTCGGTAAGGCGGGCATCACACCTGTCAGACCACTAATACCAGTGCCAATTCCCATTATAGGTGGTCTGACGTGTTGGCGGCGATAAGTTTTATTACCAGGCTTCAACAAAAATGACCTCGCTTTCTAGTGGCAGAATCTATCATTTTTGTGGAGAATAATGGCCGTGTCTCCGTGACACAACTGGTTACGGCCTTGTGCAGGAGGAAGGCCTTTCGTGTCCAGTCGATCTGAATTAGAAACAGATAAAACCGCTTGTATGCTTTTTGCGCAACTGACCCTGTCGAGCCACTGAATGTGTTGTATGAAACACAACTTTGATGTAATATCAATGTACCCTTCCTTTTAAATCAATGAAAGTTCATCTTCTGATCCTCTATTTTTTGCTTACTTTCATTGAAAGTTTGGCCATAGCGGGGCTAAACTGTATGCGGAGTTAAGGGCATAGTCCCTTCTTTGAATGAACTTCGCGAAACTGGTATGTCCCGCGAACAGCGCCTTTTTAAGGGGCTAAGATAAGCCTTTCGGCGAAGTCCCTAAAGGATTGCGCGAAGTCCGCATTTTAAGCCAGGGCGAAGTTAACCCTTAGTGGGATCAAAACAGCGCTTCTCGGGAAGGCGCTTCGGGTGGCATTTCGAATTAATTCGAAGCGACGGCGTACGCCCTTTTCGAGGCCTCGTTTCAGGCGCTGATTGGGCCTATAAAAGCCTGATCGGGCTGAGTAGGAAAAAGATCTCCTTTTTCAGAGAAACTTCTTGACTCTCCCTCTTCCTCTTCCTTCTTCATTCAGAGAGCTTTGAGAACTCTTGCAGCTCTTTAATGGCGCCTAAAAGACGAGCGGGAAAAGAAGTGGCGACTTCTACAGCGGAGGGCCCCCCTCCTCCGGTCATTGAGCGACCAGTCACTGGTAAGGGATTTTCCTATCTGATTAGAGACCGTGGTCTCTCTCCTTTGGAGCCAACATTTGGCTTTGAGGACGATCGAATATGATCTGTCCTCATTAGGGAACTCGTTTCCCTGAACCTCCCTATTTTCCTTGCACAAGGGAATTAAGAACCGAACAGTTCTTCTTTAGGCTTCCGTACGAAGCCATTACTCGGGTAGTCTCCATCCTGTTGAGGAACAGGATATAGGTCTGTTCATTCAGTCATGGCCACGAAGGGTGGCTTTTAACCATGATGCCCTCTTGGTGACGTCAGCCCTTAGGGCTATACCACTTCCTGCTTAAGCGAAGTTAGTACTTTGGACGTTTTCTGCAAAAATGCAGTGTTATCCGCGAAATCAAGCTTCATCGAAGCTATCGCCTTGCTGGCCTTGCTCGCTGAGCGAGGCTATGCCTTGGTGGATTTTTTTATGTCTTCGTATCCACTTGATTGTTGAACTAATCATAGTTCATTTCTGTCTTTGCAGTGCATTATACTTCTGGTCTCCTGAACAGTCTGTTCGGGCTAACCAGTCGAGCAGATGGTAACATCAGCCTGCAATTCCATGGGCAGGCTTCTTTGTTCAGTGAACAGAGCTCCCTTGTCCGGGATACACTCATCCAAGGCGGTCATCCGCAGACCACGCGGAGTATCTTGACCACGGCTCCTCTTGAGGATGTTGACCGCCGGACTTACAGAAAGCCCGACTTTATGTTCGGGGATGCCGCACCCGATCCCGATCGTCAGTTGCAGGCAGGCGAAGGACAATAGATCTTTCAATTGGATAACGAGAAGTTTTACCTTCCGTCCACTAAGCGGCACTTTCCTTTGTCTTCTTTCGCGAATGTGACTCAGGCTCGGAAGATGGCATGGGGCGTGAGCCAAAATGTCGAGTCTGTCCACGTTGGGAGATTGACGTTTCAATCCGGCTACTCAAGGGCGGGCCCTCCCCACAGCATAATGGGCCTATACCCTGGGAAGGTATCGCGGGAACTTCCAGTGGGAGAGAACCCGGCTGTGGCGCAGACCTTTGGCACCCAGTTCTGCGCAGTTAACGGGAACTACCCTGCCACTGACTTCAGAGCTCCCGGTTGGGTCCATCCTCCTACGACATGGTGGGCGGACTTGACCAACTATATCCTCGCTCACTTCGAGGAGGACTTGGGGAGATTAAACCTCTATGAGGCCGTCAGGGCGACCTGTTACGGCGTTGATATGAAGGTGGCGTGCTTCTACGCCATCCTTGAGTTGTATTGCCCGGCTTCGGGGACCTTCTTCACCCCAGTTGGCGAGTTGGGCATGGCCTTGCACGAGATGAGGGAAATCTCTGCCCTGCCTTTCGGGTCTCTTCCATACGAAGAGTACTTTCCCTGTGAGGCGGAGTTGGCTCTCCTGGAGAAGCAGGAGCCTGCTTTGCTCGAGACTTATCGGGAGTTGATGTGCCATTTGCATATTTGTTCCAGCATCCACGGTGGTGGCAAGGGTAGCTCGAGGAGCTTGAAGAGCTGGGGAAGTTACCTGTTCCCAGACATGAAGAATGCTCCCGAAGCAGCTCATCGCGGAGTTGCTGATGGCGATATTGTTGAACGGATGGAGATGTGTCTCCAAAGGGATATCGTCGTAACAGAAGACGCTGGTCCCTATGAGAAGGGTGATACCCTTCTGAGCTTTCACCATCAGGCCCGTCGGCCTATGTCTCGAAAGGCGCTGCTGGCCGGTTTCTTAACCATCTGGTTAAAGAAGTGTGTTGTGCCTTCTTCCTCGACGGTGTCGACTAGGCTGGTAGATTACTCCGAGGTTTCCTCCCTACCAGAAATGGCTGAGGCCGAGAATGATTACATAGGTGACCTGGTCGATAGCTTTTATAGAAGCTTAGAGCGAACTATCGACCTGGTTTTGAAGGGCTCGCCTGTACCATTCTCAAAGCTGAAGGTGGTCCTCTCCCGTGACATTGAGAGCATTCGGGACTTTGAGGGGTATCATCAGGCTGCTGCTTTAGAACTCCTGGTGGATGAACTTGAGAAGGCTGTAGAGGAGTGGCGCCGTCTGTATCGCTCAGACCAGACGTCTTTAGCTGACGAGCGGCTCGCCTGTCTTGTTGCCCAAAAGCACGAGGCCCGGCTTGCTGCTCAAGAGGCTGCCGAGGCTATCTCCTCTGACTTGAGATCCTTGGAAATAAGGCAAGCAGAGATTGGAAGTGCAATTGATGCTTCCACCAGTGCTCTTCTTGGCGCTGAGGATAAGATCAAGAAGGCTGAGGAAATGATCAGGAAGGCTGAGGAAATGATCAGGAAGGCGAATCTCCTCCTATCCAAGGCCATACCGGTACGTCTTGAAGAGACTGCGCGCCTTGAGCAGCTCAAAACTCAGAATGAGGAACTGGCGCGGCAGGAGTTGTCACAGAGGGCAAATTTGGCGGAAGTTGAAGCTCGTCTGGCCCAGGCGGTGGACTTTGATGAGGTTGAGCTGAGGTCACAGGCGCTCGCCCAGGCTGCTGATGACAAGAGAACGAGGCTAGCTTCCGCTAGAGCACGGCTCAGAACTTACACTGCACGCTTGTAGGTCATTGTACACGTGCCTCCATGTATCCCCATCTTTTGGAATTAATGGAAATTCTTTCTTTTGTTTTGACTTCTGTCGAATCTCTAATCTTGTTCTTGCTTGAGGATGTAATCTTTGAGACGTGGCTATCCGTCGGTTCAGAGGTCGCAATGACATAACCGATTTAAGACGTTAGCAATCTCGAGGTTAGCCCTTTGCGGGGGTGAAGGGGAGACACTTGCCTTTTGTAAATGTCAGCAAGCATCGGTGAGCCCTGTCTTTTGTAAGTGTCAACAGGCTCAAAATCGAGACTTAGCTGTCTGCTGGTTCAGAGGTCGCAATGACATAACCAATTGAGACGCTACTAAGCTCAATGGTAGATGAAGCTTGGCTATCTGCCAGTTCAGAGGTCGCAATGACATAACTGGTTGAGACGTCACCAAGCCTCAGAATTGGTGATACTTGTCTTTTGTAAATGTCAACAAGTATCGAGACCTGTCTTTTGTAAATGTCAACAGGGCTCGGGGTTGAGACTTGTCTTTTGTAAATGTCAACAAGCTCAAAATTGATACTTGACTGTCTGCTGGTTCAGAGGTCGCAATGACATAACCGGATGAGACGCCACCAAGCTCAAAATGGGTGATACCCGTCTTTTGTAAATGTCAACGAGTATCGAGACCTGTCTTTTGTAAATGTCAACAGGGCTCGGGGTTGAGACTTGTCTTTTGTAAATGTCAACAAGCTCAAAATTGAGACTTGGCTGTCTGCTAGTTCAAAGGTCGCAATGACATAACCGATTGAGACGCCACCAAGCTTCAAGGTAGGTGATACTTGTCTTTTGTAAATGTCAACAAGTATCGAGACCTGTCTTTTGTAAATGTCAACAGGGCTCGGGGTTGAGACTTGTCTTTTGTAAATGTCAACAAGCTCAAAATTGAGACTTGGCTGTCTGCTAGTTCAGAGGTCGCAATGACATAACCGATTGAGACGCCACCAAGCTTCAAGGTAGGTGATACTTGTCTTTTGTAAATGTCAACGAGTATCGAGACCTGTCTTTTGTAAATGTCAACAGGCTGAAGGTTGTAATTGAATTGGGAAAAGTCTCGTTTTCACGGGGAGAAACGAGGGAATCACTGTCATAGGTTTAATGTTAACGTAACAGTGAAATGTATTTGTGGTCTTACCATTCTATGGATGAGAATTGGTAAGTGATTTTGGAGGTCTCGTTCTCACGGGGAGAAACGAGAGGATTGCTGTCATAGGTTTAATGTTAACGTAACAGCGAAGCATATTTGTGGCCCTACCATTCTATGGGTGAGAATTGGTAGGTGATTTTGGAGAGGGAATCAAATGGGAATAGGTCCCGTAGGATTTTTAGCAAACCCCCAGCTGTCAACGGGTTTGATATGCCTTTACCAACTACCGTTTGAGTTGGGCTAGCCATGCTATTCCCCTCAGCATGATGAGTTATCGAGGACTTATGTTGGGCTTATAGGCCAACATTTTCCTCTATCCTTAATCGTTAAGGATGTTGGATTATCAGGTTAATGTCTGCATAACCTTGATTCCCCTTTAGGATAACCGGTGCGCGGCCAGGTTCCTATTGATTTTCGGCTGTATGACCTCACTTGGAGGAAGAGAAAGGCTCTCTTTGTGTGTGCTTCGGACACGGAGATCTTGATCAGAGGTGTAGTGTTAACTTGATCAAGAGAAGGATCCTTGATTAAGGATAATACTTCTTTAAGAACTTGCCATTGATCGGCATCATGAGTAGGTCGCCCTCTGCAGTCGTGAGGCGGTATGCTCCGTTTGAATAGACTGTTTCTATTACAAACGGTCCTTCCCATTTAGGCTGAAATTTGCCTTTGGTCTTGTGCGTCATAATCATCGGTCGCCTGACGGCTAAGACCAGGTCTCCTTTCTGGAAGACTCTCTGTTTGACCTTCTTATTGAAGGCCTTTGAGATTCGAGCTTGATATAGCTCAATATGTTGCTGGGCTTGAAGTCGCTTCTCATCTAGGGCTTCGAGCTCTTGAAGACGTAGGCGATCATTGTCCTCTGATGTGATTTTAGTAATCAGAGCCACACGCAACGATGGCATCTGGATTTCCAATGGGAGGACTGCTTCGCACCCATATACCAGGGAAAAAGGCGTATTGCCTGTCGGTGTCCGCACCGTGGTTCGGTAGGCCCAAAGACATTCACCGAGCTTTTCATCCCAATCGCGCTTATTTGAGGAGACGAATTTCTTGAGCAGCTTGATGATTGTTTTGTTGAATGCTTCCGCCAAGCCATTGGCAGCAGGATTATAGGCGGTTGAAGCCACATTCTGAATTCGGTATTTATCGCAGAACCGACAGAATACTTGGCTTATGAATTGGGGACCGTTGTCGTGGATGATCCCCCTAGGGACACCAAATCGATGAATGACATGGTGCTTGATAAAGTGAACCACATTAGAGGTTTTGACTTCGGCCAGTGGTATGGCTTCTGCCCATTTTGAGAAGTAATCGGTTATTGCCAGGATAAACCGGTGACCTCTCGTCGAAGAAGGACTGATTGGCCCTACGACGTCTATTCCCCATGCTTCAAATGGCCATGAAGCAACAGTTGGGTGGAGCAGCTCTGAAGGCTGGTGTATGAAATCTGCATGAATCTGACATGCTTTACACCTTCGTGCATATTGGATGGCGTCGGCTATCATGGTTGGCCAGTAATATCCAAGCCTATGCAACCTGTCTTTAAGTTTAGGACCTGACTGATGAGCTCCGCAAATGCCGTCGTGTGCTTCTTAGAGCGCTTCCTGTGCCTCTAAATGAGAAAGGCAACGGAGGAGAACACCGTCATATGAACGACGATAAAGGGTCTTCAAAGTCGGATCATAGTAGAAACGGAGAGACCTTCGTCTGACGGACGCCGCTTCTTTAGGATCGTCTGGAAGCAGACCGTGCAAAGCATAGTCAATGAGAGGAAAACGCCAATCTCTCGGCTCAAGGTCCGTGGAGACATTATAGACTTCTCGAGTTCTTAGCATGTGCTTGGAGCATACAAGATGTCGAGTTGCGACTGTGAGGTGATACTCGGTGTCTGCCTTTAAGGCTAGTGTCGTCGCTAATGCAGCGAGAGCGTCCGCCTTGGTATTTTGAGATCGGGACACGTGCCCGATGTAGAAACCTTCAAATAGGTTAGCCAACTCGATGGCTGTATGGTAATAAGGCACCAAGTCCTCATGGCGGACTTCATATTCGCCTTTAACCTGATTGATGATCAGCTTTGAATCGCCGTAGGCTTCAAGGTAGCGTACCCCCATTCCGTGGGCAAGTTGAAGGCCAATGAGCAGAGCATTGTATTCCGCTACATTGTTGGAGCATGATTCTGTCAGAGAAAATGCTCGGGGAAGAACATGGTTCTGCGGGGAGATAAACACAACTCCCACTCCGGCAATAATCTTGCCTTTAGGGCCCATTCGCAATGCTCCATCGAAGAACATCTGCCACACTTCCTCTTCTGAGGTTGCATAAGACTCGAAGACTTCATCAGGGATATCTTCGTGAAGTTTTGAATGTTCCGGAACTGAATGAGCAGCTAAGAACTCTGCAAGGGCCTGGCCTTTGACCGCCTTCTGAGGGGTAAAGATCATGTCGTACTGAGACAATAAAAGTGCCCACTTAGCCAATCTTGAATTCAATGATCCTGGCTTCGTCATAAGAAGACGTAAAGGATTCACCCTGGAGATGACACGTATGGTTTGGCCAACCAAATAATGTCGTGTCTTCTAAACGGCAAAGACGAGAGCTAAACACTCTTTCTCAATAGGATTGTAGCGAGATTCGGCTCCTATGAGAGTTCTGCTCAGATAATAAATGGCCTGCTCGTGACCATTGTCATCCTTTTGAGCGAGGAGGGCACCGAGGGAGTAGTCCAGAGCTTTTACATAAAGCAAGAATGGTTTCCCTGATGTAGGGGCCACTAAGACTGGAGGTTTTGTGAGGTACCTCTTGATGTCTTCATAAGCTTCCTGGCAAGCTTGATCCCATACGAAGGAAGAACCCATTTTCATGAGTCGGGTGAATGGTTGACAGCGGCCTGAGAGATTTGCGATGAATCTTCTGATATAAGCCAGCCTGCCTTGCAAGCCTCTGAGCTCTTTGAGATTCCTCGGTGGGTGCATGCTCTGAATGGCTTTGACTTTGTCTGGGTCGAGATGAATCCCTTTTGATGTGACAATAAACCCAAGGAACTTGCCACTTGACACTCTCAAGAAGGATTTTGTCGGGTTCATTTTCAGCTGATGAGCCCGCATTATGTCGAACATTATTCTCAAGTCGCAAAGATGTTCATTCTTGTTGCGTGATTGGTCACTAATGTTGCACATTTATTATCATATTTCCATACTTATTATAGAATAAAATCTGCTTTGTCCTAATTAAGTGTTTAATTTATTTGCAGGCCCATTCCTTAAGGAGATGAAGAGAAACAAGCCCAAAAGCCCACCAAATTCTGATTAATTCAGAATAAATTTGAATTGAAGAAATCAGGGCAAAATCTTGGCATATAAGGAAGGTTTAGAAGAATCCTCCCTGAATCAAGATGAAGAAATCAGGGCAAAATCTTGGCATATAAGGAAGGTTGAGAAGAATCCTCCCTGTGGGCAAAATCTTGGTATATAAGGAAGGTTGAGAAGAATCCTCCCTGAATCAAGGCAAAATCTTGGCATATAAGGAAGGTTGAGAAGAATCCTCCCTGAATCAAGCACAATCAAAGGTTGTTTTGTTAACTTTTGAAGAAAAAAACAAGAAAATCAGAAGAAGATACAGGAAATACATCAGACCAGGAGATTCCCCCAATCTTCTTGGGATCTTCTCCTTTAGTTTTTTTTGCCTATAAATACTGGTTTTAGCTGAGCAAGGAGGGGAAGGCAGAGATAGGATTTTAGACTAGTTTTCCATTTTTAGTTTAGGTTTTTATCTCTCTTTTCATGTAATTTTAGTTTTTATTTTATGTAATTCAGAGGAGATCGACTTTCATCGAAGAACAAGAATGAAGCTTGAGCTAAAAGTGACAATGGTGTAAGGTTTATTTCTTTTCTTTGATCGTTATGAAATCGAATCGATGTTCTTTCTTCGTATGTACTTTTTAGTTTTCTTCTTCTTCTTCTTTTCTACTTCACTTTTCTTTTTTGTACAACTGTCTTCCAAGTGAGTCTAAAGCATCGAAAGAGCCTTGCTTTTGCAAGTGCCACCGATAGCTCATGACGATGGAATTGTGAGTCTCTCTGTATCATTTCATGCTTGAGTATCTTGATGATGTAATGTGAAAGAGACCAAAAATCGACTCTTATGGGCTATGCGCTGATTGCCTCCAATTCAAGGTAACATCGTCGCAAAGACTCAAGGTAAGCTTTTGGTGGAAAGAAGGTGAGTAATTATTTGTATTTCTTTTCTTTTATTTCTGTAAATTAAATCACAAACACCATATCTTCCAAATCACTTCTTTCCACTTCTTTGTAAATAATCATTTGTACATAGTCGCTTTCTAATTTTTCTCCACTTTCTATTCTACCACTTTCTTCTTAACTTTAACATAACTTTCTTTTCCATTTTCTTTTCTTAAAAACAAAGAAGAACTCTCGTTTTATTTTCATAAAGATTTCAATACAAAACGTAAACGCTTCTATCGCAAAACCCTCCTGTGGATCACGACCCGCATAGCCACTTGCTATAGCTGTAAGAATTGAGCACTTGCACATCTTTATTTCTAAATTTAAAATTCTATATTTTTTTGTGCAGGTTTTACCTCAATCAAATTTTGGCGCCGTTGCCGGGGAGGGTAACGTTTTTATTGAAATCTATTTTTTATTGAAAATTTTTTAGAACTAAAACGAACTTTCTTCTCTGTTGCAGGTTAAGGGCAAGCAAATCAGGAAAAGAAGATTGCAGTGACATATAAGTGGTATTGGGCCTCTGCTCTAGAAAGCAGAGACCAAGTACCCTCTGAATTGCCGCGTTTTCTCGGCTTTAGCCGCGTTTCCGCGGCAAGAAAGAGTTCACTACTAATTGGTTTTTGCAGGGCTGCTTGCTTTGCAAAATTCTAGTTTTCTGCAACTTTATTTCTTATATGCAATCACATAAGCCTGCTAATAATCAACAGTAAAACATTTGTTGAAAGATAAAAAATTGATTAGACGTTTGCATTTTAGGCACGTGTCTTTTCAATTCATTTATTTTTACTGTTGAAGAGTGCTGGAGCAAGGTACGTACGCATTGCATCTAGAATAGGACTATCTCTTGGTTGATTTACATCGCTTTGAGTGAATCTTATTTACATATCTTGTACACTTGCAAAAACTTATCTTAAGGGCACTAACCATAACAAGATAAGGTGGGGATTTAATCACCCTTCCTTAGCCCAAAAATCAGATTCCAAGCACTCACTAACCCAAGCCTAACTAAAAATGAGTAGACGTTGGCCCTAGGGACATCTCGGACTCAATTAGGAGATCTTCCTAAGGGGGAAAAGTGTTGGAATTTGACTCTTGTAAAATCAGTGTCTAGGAAAGGGATTAAGGGCCGAAAGCCCGAAGGTTGGTGGTTATTTAATTAAGGAACGTCTTTGACGGAAAACCTCCCACCAACCTTGCCCTGACCTGGCTGATTAGCTTGTGGTCAAAGTCTGCATTGGACCTCCCGTGGACAGTCTAACCAGTTAGGAGTCGTCTAGGTCATAGGTCTACCCTAATTTAGATTAGAATTTTTTTCTTTTTCTTTGTTTATTTGTTTGTTTTCTTTCTTTTTGTTTGTATTCTATTGTGTGATATGGACTATAATAATAATTTTTTCAACTTTAATAATGATCCATATTACACATCGAATTCTTTTTCGGATATTATCAACCCGGCATATCACAACTTTGACCAACCTAGTGTGCCGGATTGGTCTTATCCGAATCAATATGACCCATACCCCCCATCGTATGACTATAATTTCCATAACGATTTTAACTCTTCACAGAGTCAGTGAGGATTCACCTACCCCGAGTCAGATTTTCAACCAAATTGTCCTCCTTCTCCACCCAGTCCATATTATGTTCAAGATTCATACTTAGTTCCACCGTCCAAAATAGGAAACCATCAATTATGGAAATGAGTATGCGTGAGTCCAAACATAAATCCCAAAATCTGATGGACTCACAATTTCACTACCACTTCCAATTACAATTCTTCATCTTTTCATCAAAACAATGAACCTATCAACTATGAAAAGATGCTTGAAGCCATGACTCAGGCTCAAAACACTCGTAACCGTGACATAGATATGATGGTCGAATCTCTACGTTCCCACCGTCTTGATGTCACTAACTATTCTGTTAGAGCCGAAGAATCATGTAGTTTTGAAAATCAAGATTCCATTTCAGAACAACTATTTAAACTTGCCCAAACTCCAAATTTGAAAAAGATATTAACAGTTTAGCAAGTTATCCTTTTCCTGAAATAAAACTTGAAAATGAATATGATCCTGAACCCCAACTTAGTGATTCTATTTTACTTCCCGATTCGATTATGACTCCGGTATCTTCACCTGATTTCGATCTTTTCCCGGAGTCAACATTGGATCCTGTACCAATTCATAATGAAATTGAATCACCCATCTTTGAGGATCATATTGAACTTGACCAATTATATACTTTTGAAGATCATATTGACAAATTGGCAAGTTCTCATTTTTATGATATTGAACTCAATGAGATATGTGACCTAGATTCTCAAATTTGTGATCCAGTTCAACTTTCTGAATCAATATTGACTCCTGTTCTATTACCAAACTTGAATAATATTCTAGAGTCGGTTTTGATTCCATCACCTCTCATCCCTGAACTGGAATCACCCATATTAGATCACATTCCATTGTTGGAAAATACATGTGGACTTGAGTTTCAACTTCTTGACTTGGACCCAATTTCTGAACCTATTTCGACTCCTGAACCTTTACTTGACTTAAGTCACCTTCCTGAGTCGGTATTAGTTCTTGTCCTTCCTGAGTCCAAGTCAACTGTTCTATCATTTCATACTCCATTCTGGGACGAGGTGGTTGACAAATTGACTCCGAAATTAGTTATGGAATATGGAAATTAGATGGGGTTAAATATTTAATAAAGATCCTTCATGGATTTATCTTTTTAATGGGTTATATTAAAGATATTTCTGGTGGGTTCCTCCGAGACCAAGAAAAGTTGATTGGGCCGCGTTTCGTGGACCAATCAGACCGCCACCGGAACCACCACCTTAAGGTAACCTTTTCCTTCCCTTTCTTCTTTTTCATGCATCTATGCATTAATTCATACATTGAGGACAATGCATGAGATAGGTGTGGGGGAGGGTCTAACATAACTTTCTTTTTGTTTAAAAAAATATAAAAAATAAAAAAAATTAACATTTTCTTTACTTTTAAAAACTTTTTGAAAAATAGAAACAATATTTGACTTATTTTTTGTAAGAAATTAAGTTAATTTTAAGGAATAGGAAAATCCAAATTAGGATTTCTTATACTTGGTCAAAATAAGATTATTTGTTTGATTTTTAGGGTTAGGAAGATAATTTGTCAAAGTAATTTAGTCTTGATCTTTACCTTGATGAAATATGCACACTCATACACTTACACACTTAGGGTTCAAAAACAAAGATTCTTATGCCTTATAAAAAAAAAGAAAAAGAAAAAAAAAGATAAACAAATCTAATTATTGATTAGCTAGGTGCTTTGGCCTAAGCAAGCCTTAGTATTTATGCGAAAGATGATTAGATAAGTTTGAAAAAATATATATATATAAACATTCTCTGATTAAGCTGGGTATTTGTGCCTAATAAAGCATAAGTATTCACGCCTAAAAGGGGTTCATATAATAAAATTCTTAGTTTTGTGGCCTTGTTTGCTCGAGTCCTTAAGTCCTTGGGGTGTTTTCTCACCTGGTGCCCTAAGACCGTTTGGTTTGGGAGTCATCGATTAAAGGCTCGTTACATGGGCAGATTAGAAAGCCTATTAGAACTAAGGAATAATACCAAAAAAAAAAAATTATTTATATATATAATAATAAATGAGGCATAAGAGTTAGAGTTAAAGAATCCTTAGTCAAAATTTTCACAATCACAAAGTGCATATGACTTAGGGTAAAGTAATAGACCAGATGAGAAGTACAATTTGACTCCTTACTTCGATTGATAACAAATTTTTGAATAGAGACTAAGTTTAGGAATGAAAAATTCAGTTTTCCTATAACTTATAGATGCTTAAATCTTACAATTATATTTCAAATATTTTTCTCTTTCAAAATGCTTTTCGAAAATACTAACTCTTTGTTTCTCTTTCTTTATGGATTTTGTGGGTGTAATCCACTGAAAACCCTCACGAGACAAAACTCGTCCTCTAGGGGAAACCTAGAGGTTTAACGGCTTGTTGCACATGCTCAGTCCAATCGCGTGACCTGCGAAAGTGGTCTAATAATCCTTAATATAGTTTAGTTGTTTTGCTCGAGGACGAGCAAAAGATAGGTATGGGGGTGTGATTGGTCACTAATGTTGCACATTTATTATCATATTTCCATACTTATTATAGAATAAAATCTGCTTTGTCCTAATTAAGTGTTTAATTTATTTGCAGGCCCATTCCTTAAGGAGATGAAGAGAAACAAGCCCAAAAGCCCACCAAATTCTGATTAATTCAGAATAAATTTGAATTGAAGAAATCAGGGCAAAATCTTGGCATATAAGGAAGGTTTAGAAGAATCCTCCCTGAATCAAGATGAAGAAATCAGGGCAAAATCTTGGCATATAAGGAAGGTTGAGAAGAATCCTCCCTGTGGGCAAAATCTTGGTATATAGGAAGGTTGAGAAGAATCCTCCCTGAATCAAGGCAAAATCTTGGCATATAAGGAAGGTTGAGAAGAATCCTCCCTGAATCAAGCACAATCAAAGGCTGTTTTGTCAACTTTTGAAGAAAAAAACAAGAAAATCAGAAGAAGATACAGGAAATACATCAGACCAGGAGATTCCCCCAATCTTCTTGGGATCTTCTCCTTTAGTTTTTTTTGCCTATAAATACTGGTTTTAGCTGAGCAAGGAGGGGAAGGCAGAGATAGGATTTTAGACTAGTTTTCTATTTTTTAGTTTAGGTTTTTGTTTCTCTTTTTCATGTAATTTTAGTTTTTATTTATGTAATTCAGAGGAGATCGATTTTCATCGAAGAACAAGAATGAAGCTTGAGCTAAAAGTGACAATGGTGTAAGGTTTATTTCTTTTCTTTGATCGTTATGAAATCGAATCGATGTTCTTTCTTCGTATGTACTTTTTAGTTTTCTTCTTCTTCTTCTTTTCTACTTCACTTTTCTTTTTGGTACAACTGTCTTCCAAGTGAGTCTAAAGCATCGAAAGAGCCTTGCTTTTGCAAGTGCCACCGATAGCTCATGACGATGGAATTGTGAGTCTCTCTGTATCATTTCATACTTGAGTATCTTGATGATGTAATGTGGAAGAGACCAAAAATCGACTCTTATGGGCTATGCGCTGATTGCCTCCAATTCAAGGTAACATCGTCGCAAAGACTCAAGGTAAGCTTTTGGTGGAAAGAAGGTGAGTAATTATTTGTATTTCTTTTCTTTTATTTCTGTAAATTAAATCACAAACACCATATCTTCCAAATCACTTCTTTCCCACTTCTTTGTAAATAATCATTTGTACATAGTCGCTTTCTAATTTTTCTCTACTTTCTATTCTACCACTTTCTTCTTAACTTTAACATAACTTTCTTTTCCATCTTCTTTTCTTAAAAACAAAGAAGAACTCTCGTTTTATTTTCATAAAGATTTCAATACAAAAACGTAAACGCTTCTATCGCAAAACCCTCCTTGTGGATCACGACCCGCATAGCCACTTGCTATAGCTGTAAGAATTGAGCACTTGCACATCTTTATTTCTAAATTTAAAATTCTATATTTTTTTGTGCAGGTTTTACCTCAATCATTGCGACTTTTGACAGCAATGTCGTCCACATAGCATTCCACCGTCTTTCGGAGATGATCGCGAAAGATCGTACTCATTGCCCGCTGGTAGGTCGCTCCGGCATTCTTCAGCCCGAAGGGCATTACAGTGTAGCAGTATACCCCAATGGCGTTCGGAACGAAGTATGCTTCTCGTCGTCGGTATACATCTTGATCTGGTTGTATCCTGAAAAGCCGTCCATGAAAGACATCCTTTCGAACCCGCATGTATTGTCGATCATGACATCGGTGATGGGCAGTGGAAATTCGTCTTTGGGACAGGCCGTATTAAGATCATGGTAGTCGATGCATATCCGTATTTTCCCGTTCTTCTTGAGGACAGGGACGATGTTAGCTACCCAATCTGGATGTTGTTCCTCCCGGATGAAGCCACATGCAATGAGCTTGTGAACTTCAGCTTCAATAGCTTCCATAATATTCGGGCGAAACCGACGTTGTTGCTGCTTGACTGGCTTGACGTCAGGCTTGATGTTTAGACGGTGCATAGCGACCTGCGGATCAAGTCGGGCATGTCTTCGTAGCTCCATGCGAAGACATCTATATACTCTTTTATGAGCATTATCAATTCTTCCTTCTCTGTAAGTGATAGGCTCTCACTTATAAAGATAGGCTTGGGATGATCTTGACTTCCCAAGTTGACCTGCGTCACCTTGTCTTCAGTAGGTGGTTCGCGCAGCTCGAATCTCTTTTCCCATTGAAGGTCTAAGTGCTGGGCCCATGGTTCTTCATCAGTGGATTCTGCGGGCTCCAATTGACTGCTTGAGGTCATATTGACAGTGAGGTTTTCGAACACTCCTCCTATACTGACATCTGAATCCCACTCAGAGGATGAGGCTGAATGTGATGGAATTGGTCTATCGTCTTTGACTTGAACGGTTGCTGACGATGTGGGTGTAACATACCCTAGCCCCCTGCGTGTACTATCATAGTAATTTGCAGGCTTCCCTTTAGGCACAAAGTTACGCATTAGACCGCGCCTTCCTTTTCCAAAGTTTAAGCCTGCTCCATGGTTCAAGTCGTACCCCATTTTCTTCATAATATGGCGCGCTGGCCGCGCGTAATGGAAGAACTGTGGAGTGTCTGAGTCTGAACTTGAATCTGTGGCTATGGGTTCCCGTGGTTGGGTTCTACCGAAGATTATCGGTGACTGACCTTCTTTGGATGGCGGGATCACAAAGACGGCTCCCTCTGCGGGTTCCATGGGCGTGCCGGATGCATTTGGCTTATGTAGAGGCATGTGTAGGGAGCTATCCGTAATGGACTCAAATAGCCCAACGGTCGCAGGATAATCAAAAGAAATATTATCATTAATTATCCATTCTCCTTCATCCTCTGAAGGAGTATTACATAGGGGTTTGTTGAGACATGCTATAATTGGTTCACCAATCAGAATGGCTGGCATGCCTGCTTCGGATTCTGAATCGGCCTCATTGCCGCTTTCATCATCGTCCGACAATGGTTCTTTGAGTGCTCCACCAGCCTCTTGATACAGGAGAGCGTCAGTGAAGTAGTTTTCCACCCCTTTGAATGGTTGCTTCTCAGCAAAAAACAGTTCGTACTGTCGCATTATCTTCAACATATTTGAAGCATTGGTGCAGAGTGGAGGGAACGATCCAGTTGGCGTGGATCCATGGTCGTCCTAGCAGCAGGTTATATGACGTGTCAGCGTCAATGACATTGCATGTTACTTCTGACTTCAGGCTCCCGATCCTGCAACGGAGTCGAATTTCCCCAGTGGATGACTGCTTTCGGCGTTGAAACCATATATTGTAGTGGTGGTTGCGGACAACCTGTACAGTGGTATGCCGAGGAAGTAAAGTAACCTTTGGGGATGATGCTGAGTGCGGACCCCGGGTCGACTTGTACTCTTTCAATGCACGTTGAACCGATATATCCTGTATAGTACAGAGGTCGATCGTGCTTGTTGTCTTTGAGAAGCATATCTTCCGCTGTGAAGGTAATAGCGGGCACCTTCGATTGTACGTGATGACATTCTGGGCAAGGAGACTGAACGTCATCGTTAGGGATTTCAGGCATGCATGTCAGAAAGGATTCTGAATTGGCTAGCGCATCCCTGAGTGCTTCTCTTGTCTCTTTCGAGAGGCGAAGGAGCTCGTGTATAGTGATACGAGCTGGGATATTGGCCAGCTGAGCCAATATATCCAACCGAAAGGGCGTATCAAACCCTTGGCCTGGTGGTTTCTTCAACATGTGGTCGAATCGCACCTCCTTAGGCCTCTCTTTTCCCTTTGCTGGGATTGGAGCGGATGCGGGTACTTGTACTGACGTTGTTTGCTGTTGTATCTCGTCAGTAGACTTTTCATACTGCCTCAAGTATGATTTTCTGGATCGGGTGCCCGTCTGTTGAGGCGCATCGGCTTGCGCTGCGCAAGCATGCTTTTCTCCTTCTGAATCACTGAGGGAAGCTGATGTAAGATTACCATCGTCTGGCAGGACAGAGATGACATTGCAAGATTTGCCCTTTAAGTTGGGCTCCTTCGAATCTTGCTGTACTTCTTGGACGAGGTCGGGGTGTATCCACATGACTTCCCCTGTCTCTAATGTCAGGGGAACAAGACCCTTATTATCTGGAGCTGTGGCTGGAGGATGCTTGACTTCCAACCGTGGCGCAGGGATGGAATAAGTCCCGTCAGGAACTGTGACCTTCGGAGCTTGGCCGAACTCAAGAGTCACCATATTAGCAGTGACTTTCTTCTGCTCCGTCTTCAACGTCAGAACCCCGGCATCGACCAGGGCTTGTATTCTGTCCTTGAGGACATAGCACTTGTCAGTAGGATGGTGAATCATCCTATGGTAGAGACAATATTTAGGGTCGTTTGTGCGCCCTATCTCATTGGGACGCCGAGCATCTAGTAGCTTCATTTTGTTCCTTTGTGGAGCAGATGAAATATCGTGACCACCTGATCGTCTTTGAAGGAGTACTGTTTTGGAGGGAACTTAGGTTCCTGATTGTTGAAGCCGCTCTTCTTGGCCTTCGACTGCACATCTCCAGATAACTCCACAGACATAGTCTCTTTGCCTTTAGCTTGAGAGGATTACGGTAGGTCGCTACGCCCTTTGTTGTTCATCCCCCACTTGCCTCTAGGGGCGGACGGTTCGAACTTTCTAGCCGACTTCTCGGCTATCTCAGCTTGTTCGACCAATTCCTTCCAAGTGTGGGCTTTGACAGCCCCCATGCGAACTTCCACTTGGTCTAGGAAGTTGTGTCTGCATGTCTGTAAGAGCATGGGTAATGGCATCCCTGCTGGGCACATCAAGGATAAGTTTCTGAACCGTTCAATGTAGTCACGGACAGATTCGCCCTTCCTTTGCACAGTGGAGAGGAGTTTATCCATGGTCACTTCAGTATCATCCTCATAGAAACGAGAGAGGAACCGAGTTTCCAGGTCGATCCAGGAGTTGATAGAGCCCGGGGGAAGACTGCGAAACCAGTCAAATGCCACCCCCTTTAAGGTGCCAATGAAAAGCCTAGCCATGATGGCGTCATCGCTTATAACATTACCAGTCTGAGACCGAAAATAGTAGATGTGCTGATTTGGCGAGCTCTTTCCATCATAGGTATGCAGCGTTGGCGGTTTGAACTTCGGTGGATATGGCACCGAATCCCACTCCAGCGGATAAGGACAGACTGCCCCTACCTTCTTTAATTCATCCCTCTGAGCTAGGGATGCAATTTGAGCTTGGAGGCCCTTGAGGACTTCGGCGTCTAAGGAAGAACCCTCCTTGGTTTTCTCCGGCTTTGGTTGCTCATTGCTGCAGTGTTCCTCCTCATCGTGGTTGCTCCCGGCATCATTGTTGTTCCGGTTACTGAGGAGTTGTGCGAGCATCTGTTGAATATTGTCCAGAGCTTCTTGCTGGGTCTTGGAAGTTTGCTCCTGAGCTTCCAAACGTCGACGAAGATCGTCGTTAGCATTATCAGCCATGTTGACTGATGCTCTGTCTGTTCGCACCGAGCTGACTGTCGCCGAAGAGGCGTACCCGCTGTCTTCATCTTCTTCATCTGATGGCTGGAGTGATCTCCTGGGCTCTGGCGAGGCTAGGGCCGTCGAGGAAGAGGGCTGTTCATAAGTGTAGGGTATCGCCACCCTGGATCTGGTGTTTCGGAAAACACCTTCTTCATGCACCAAGACTTCGCCTAAACCTGGGCTATAATCCGGATCTGGGGAGCTGTAGGGGGTGTCATCAGATGTTTGTCTTCCTTTGCGCAGCTCTCGTCCCCTTCCGGTCATGTTGACGGATGCAGAGGGTAGATCTCGCGAGATGCTCCTTTGCGATATCTCACCGGGGCTTGTACCGTCAGTCGATCAAAAACTGACCGTCGTCTTAGAGGAGTGGCGGGGATTGGTCCCAGCCGGCAATGGACCGAGTGGAGTGTCACCAGCTGACATCCCACTTGTTGACAATAGGGGGAAGAGGTTTGTTTATTTGTCAACAATCTCCTCAGATCAGACCCGGTTGGGTCTCTGCAATCGAGCACAAAGGCTCTTTTGGGTCGCACATAGGACGATGTCCTGCTCCTTTTATCCCTGCAGAAGGGATTAGCACTGAATAGTGCTTCAGTTCTAACTTCGCCATCAGGCGCGAGCTTAGTGCTTGGCGCACTAGAAAGCGGAGCATGCCGTGGTGCAGTAGCTTTGTTCATATGAACGAGGCTGACACAAGGCGTTGCTGCACTTAAATTGGGCGACGGTATGATTGCCGTCGTGACTTCATGGTCGGCAGCATTGCTGGAGCAGAGAGGCTTCTTGCCTTTTTCTTCGCGAGAGAGGCATGGTTTAGGCGTAGCTACGCCTGAAGCTTCGGTTGGAGACTTCTGTTTGGGCTTCCAAACCCGCCTTGGCAGAGGAGACTTAGGTTCACAAGGAACCTGATTAGCCACACGCGAGGCTGAGGGGTATTGGCAGAATTCTGCTTCCGGTTTCTGATTTGAAACCTTGGTCGTGGAAACCCTCCTATGCTTCCGTGCTCGAAGCATTAGGCCACCCCCAGAGAGGACTTCTTCAAATCTTCCTTGATCGAACTGAACCACCAAGTTCTCACAAGTAAAGGAATCAGCCTGCGGACGTGCTTCCTTATTGCGCCAAAGAACCGCAGTAGGTTTGCAGGGAACCTTTTCAGTCTCCGCAGAGACTTTCCTTGAAGATTTAGCCAGAGAAGCTCTGGCTGCACCGGATTTTCTGAATTCAGAGTTAGACCCGAAGGTCTGTTCGTCGCATTGCGACACTTGATTCTCAGCAGAGGAGAATACAATCCCCAGCGGAGTCGCCATCTTGTTTTCCATTATGTTTGCAAAGGGGGAAAACTTACAAAAAAAGAGTTTGAGGAGCTAAATTACAAGTATTCTTAAAAAGATTACAAGTAGATCTCCTCAGAGATTCTGGAGAAGTGTGCCGATAGGAGTCTGGTCAGCGCGCGACCACTTTGTCCCTTTGACGATGCGAGCGATGAGATTCCCTTCTCGCCTGGTTCCGGGAATCAGAGGATAGAGGGTTGGTAGAACCCTCTTGCTGCTTCTCAAAATCGCCTTCGATAAGGAATTCCTTCTCGCCTGGTTCCGGAGATTCCTTGAGAAGAAGGACGATGTTAGGGTATCAACACCCTGGATAGAGAAAGCAATTCTCTAAAAGGTCTCTGAATTCGAGAGCGCACGGTGCTTTGTGAAGAAGCCTCTGTTGAAGAAGTCGATTGATCGATCCTCGTGATCAGAAGGAGATTGGTGGATCCTCCCTCCTTGTACCCCTGGCGGGTTATTTATAGGGAGAGCAAGGGTATAATCGTCCCTTGAAGATATGGAAACATATTGAATCGAATCTGTTTAAATCTGGAAAGTAGCCTTGCTGCGAGGCTAGGATCAGCTTCTGCGAAGCTAGAAATGGCAGGTTGGTGGACCTTCTCGATCTGTTTTGATCCTTTCCATATCGTTGGAGGATTTTCCCCTGATCTTCTTACTCGTTTTAGAAGAGTCAAGAGATTGTGGCAATCAACTGCCATATTTGATCTCTGATTTGATCTTAATTGGATTTGATCTGATTGGATCCGATCTCATCTGGAGATTTGATTGGTCAAAGGTTGACCATAGCAGATTCTTAGCGGCGCCGTCCGCATTGAGCTCGTAGCGGAGCTAAAGGCAGCTTTTGGCGAAGTCCGAAAGAAACCCTTTGGCGGAGCTGGAAGTCCTCTGTGGCGAAGTTTGAGAGTCAGCTTCTTGGCGAGGCTTCGAATGGCTTCAAGGCGAAGTCGAGTGATCTTAGCCTCAAGCGAGGCTATCCCTTTGGGCTCATGCGATGCTAAGTGTTAGCACCTTAGACCTGCTGAGGTCTGTTTAGAAACAATCCGGGTTCACTGTCTGCTTGCTGGATCAGTGGAGTCCAAGTTGCTTCCTTGTCCCTTAGAGATGGGTGAAAACTGGTCTTCAGCTCGTCTGTCACTTGTCTTTTGTAAATGTCAACAAGTTTAGACATTGTTCGGACCAATAAGAATCTTGTCTTTTTTAAGTGTCAACAAAACCTATGTGATGTTTCAAGCCGAACGTGTCGGCAATGTATATATGTTGCGAGAGGTTACAGTTGGTGGATTGCAGTTATCCTCAGCTTCAAAAGCGGTGGTTGTGAAATTGTACCTCGAAGGGAGATTGAGATTAGGCGCGCAACAAGGTAGTCCAGATCGTTACTCGTATGGTGGAGCATATTCTCATAGATCTTGTGTAAATCAAGGAGATCATTGGGTAATAAAGTTCATGTTGGGTCTGAACTTATTTGACCTAATCAAGATGTGAACCCCATGAGGGGGTTATGGAGAAGTGGGAGTGAGATGGAGATGAAGTCAAGTTTGTTCAATTGTGCGTGAATGCGAGCACATAGAGCATGTTGGCTATTCTTGGACTTGGACGTATTCAAATCAAGGGGGAGATTGTTAGGATTATGACGTGAATACGTCGTGAAGGTTGATTAATGTCATATTTGGCAGTTTCTTCTCTAGATCTGTTTTGAGTCCGAGTTGGATTCAAGTTTTCTTTAATCTGATTGAAGTTTTCTTTAGTCCGGGTGGATTCAAGTTTTCAGTAGTCCGAGTTGGATTCAAGTTTTCTTTAATCTGATTGAAGGTGTTTTGAGTCCGAGTTGGATTCAAGTTTTCTTTATTCTGATTGAAGGTGTTTTGAGTCCGAGGAGTTTGTTTAGGAATAGAAGAGCTCTGTGGTCTATAAATAACCCCTTAAGGATGACCTTCAATGTATTCCAAGAGAATCCTATGAATTTGTAATTCCTAAGGATGTAATTCATCTAGGTGAGAAATTCGTGAGAGAATCTTAGCCACAAGGGTTCGCTGTTCTTGGCGGCCATCAAGGGCTTGTAACTTCTCAACGTGAGGTGTAAGTAATTCTTATTGTACTCCCAAAGTTTTAATAAATTTCTCCCCCCTTCTCCTTGTGGATGTACACACGATCTGTTTGATCACGTTATATTGTTTGTTGGCTTTCTATCTACTTTGAAATTTTCTCTTGCTCTTCGTCAAGTTATCTTAGTAGATCTTTTGGTTTGTTTTCGCTGCGCCACCCCAGTCGATCTGGTCATGGGGACGTCCTCCCTTGAAATCATCAACACATAAAAACGACCTGCAGAAGCAAACATATCCAGTAAATAGCACACTATTCAAACAAATCTCTCTCTTGCTGAGGTAGATATAAAACATTTTTAAAATGTAGATTCTTTGTTCTTTTTCTTACAAATATTGGTAGAGGAAGAAAACCAAATACAATTTTTCCTGATCTCAAATCAAATAACAAAAGTTTCTGCGTTAGAACTTGGCTGCAATGGTTGCTTGCAATGTTGCAAACCATCCAAAATTGCCTCACCATCATAATATGCACATGGAAACGTACTAATAAGAGCAACATTTGTGGGCCCTCCTCTTTAGAAGAATTAACATGCAATAAACAAAAGTCACAGGAAACTAATCATGGCCCAATAATCATTTTTCAGAAAAACAAAAACAAATTATGACCATTCCCTAAACCACCCCCCAGGAGAATGAAGACCACTTTTTTCCTCATCCAATCCAATTTAAAGCTAATAACTTAAAAAAGAATGCAAACAAGAGGTATCCTCAGATATTACATAAGTAAAATAGAATCAAATAGGAAACAAAAAAGGAAAAATGAGAAAGAAAATAGATCTAAAACATTATAGGAAGAACAGAAAAAAAGGAATGGTAAATAGAGAAAAGAAGAAAATTTTCATAAAAATGACAAACGAAGTTAAAAACAGGCGGATTAGAATCGGAAAAAAGAATAGAAAAGAGAAGAACTAAAAAAGGGGAAAAAAGAAAGAGTGGAACTATGTGGCAGTATAATTGAAAAAAGAAGAACAATAATTAAAAAACCAATATGGCACTTAGTCATGTAAGGTAGTCTTTTGCATCACGTTCGTGAATATTGTCATATAGGAATTCAGGCAGTAACATACATAAAAATAAAGTAAAGATTCCAATAATCATAACACTTTTTCATCAAAAAGAATCACTACAACAGAATTGAGCTTTCACATCGCCCATTTCACGGCGGTTTGAGTTGGTACCAACGTGCATTAAAAGGCGGTGGTAATTTTGAAATTTGATGAAAAATACAGAATTTGCCTTTGGACATTTCACAACGGTTATTAAAGTAACCGCCATAATATGTTATTTTTATAATAATATTTTAAAGAACTGCGTAGAAGCTCAAAAGGAGGTGGTATTTTGAAATTTGTTGAAAAATACACACACTTTGACTTTTTATGACGATTATTAAAATAACCATCGTAGTATGTTAGTTTGATGTGATTATTTGACGAACCGCCGTAAAAGCTCTTTGTTGAAAAATACATCATTTTACACTTTGACTTTCACGGTGGTTATGAAAATAACCGTCGTAATATGTTAGTTTGACGGTGGTTCTTTGATGAACCGCCGTAAAAGCTCAAAAGACAATAGCATTTTGAAAAATACAATATTTTACCCTTTGACTTGTTATGGCGGTTATTAAAATAACGGACATAAACATTTTACGTCAGGTCTAAGAAAAATAGTCGTGGAAGGCATTTTGAAATCGATTTTGATCAGCTACGTAAGCGATTCACAACTCAATACTATTCGCTTTTTGTGTTCTACTTTCAGATCATCTCTCTCCCCCCTCAATCTCATTCATCAAGGCGAGTTCGATCTCTTTCCTTGTTCATCAAGGCGATCTCTCTCCCCTCGTTTATCAAGGTGAGTTTGATCACCAGGCGAGTTAATCAAGGCGATCTCTCTGTGCTTTTCCCTCGCTCTAGGATCTACAAGAGGGGACTTCTCAAATAAATTTTGATCTGGGGGCTTCGTCCCACAACAATCTGACCGCGTAGACTCTGCATAGGGTGACAAATCATTCAACGCGAGTTCATCTCTCTCTCCCCTCATTTACCAAGGTAAGTTCATAAATTGTTTGATGAATTCAAATTTTGTGACTGATTATGATATCAGTTTGATCTGATTAAATATATCTGCAATTAGGAGATCAAAAAAATCGCTAGGCAAAATGGAAGAGGGCCAGCGGATCACGAGGAGGATGAGGGGATCACCGGTGGGAATGGACGAGGAGGACGAACAGGGGATCATGTTAAAATTGTAATTTTTTTAAATGAGGCATTTTCACTGTAGTTTTCAACTGTTATTGTTGCCTCCCAGCTTAGAACGTCGTCTGAATGGATGGTGGATTTTGAACCGCCGTCATTGCTTTTAATGACGGTTTTAAACTATCGTTAAAGTCCATTTCTGTGTAGTGAATATAAGTGCAATTGCTATTATACAAAAGAGTATGACCTCCAAACTTACCTTCCCACAGTTCGAACTCTAAAAATTAAGAGATTTTTAGAGAATTAGATGGAAATTAACATTATCTTCGTAAGAACCAACGAGAAGGAAAGAAAGGTTACAACATCAAATGACGGTAGACGGAGAAAGTGTCAAATATTTAATATCAAATAGCTAATAAAATTGAGGACATACCACGTGCAATTAGAGATATCGTAGAATAATTTGAGGCAAAGGATGTGACCGACTAATGAGATAGAAAAAACAAATGCTGCACAATTTCAATTAATCAAAAAAGAACAAAGCTCAAGTGATAGAATCTCTGCCCTGGCCTGTATTTGCAAGCAGGTCGCCAAATCACAGTAGAGTAGGGAAGAACACAACCCTAGGTAGAGCCTCCCTGAACAAATTGAATTTTAAAATAAAAGAAGACATTCTTGAAAAAATAAACTTGAATTAATGTGTCAAAGAAGAGGTGACTCTTAATTATATTGGTGTCTGTTCAATATTCAAGATATTGCTCATCTATCGAAGTGTCTGTTCAATGTTCAAGGTGTCTTTTAGTATTTCTAGAAATGTGTTTAATATTGTTTGTGAAAGGATGTATACTAGACAAACTATATATTGGAGATATGCCATCAGTTGTAATTTGAGAGAGTGAGTAAGTGAGAGATATTGAGAAGAGTAGAAATGAAAGAATATTATATCTCTCCCCCTCTTGCTCCTATGTGTGGCCTTATCTGATTCTATTTAAAAGCACGCATATACAAATTGAAGTATACACTCTGTTGATGTTGTTGTTGTTATTATGTTGTGTTGTATATTTTATTTTATTTTCCTAACAGTGGTACAATAGCAAGGTCAAGTCTTAAAAGTTCCAAGAGGTGTATCTGATTTGAACTAAAGAAGAAAAGAGGACAAGAACGCTCTTTTTTTTTTTCATATTTGCTGCCGGCAAGTGATAAAGATACCCGAATTTTCGCTCGTTTTGGACAAGAGGAGTCCATTATATCTAGTATACCAAAAGTGTGTTGATTCGCAAGGTGCGAACAAATGATAAGAGTGCTAAGAGTCAAAATTGTGCTCTCATATTTTTTTGTTGCAGCATGGAGACATTGAATATTCAAATTCCATTCAACGGAATTCTACGAGAAGCTTTTCAGAAGCTGAATATGCTACCTCCTGCGTTTTCTACTTAAAATGATGGTCTAGATAATGCGAAAAGATTCAGTGGATGCGTTAAAGTTTTTAATCCTCGTTTCAATAATTTATTTGTAGGACCTTGGAAATCAAGCCCCAAGGATACTGAAAATGTTGTTTAAAGACTAGTTTTGGAGTATTTGCAAAATCTTTCAATTATTCAGGTAATTAATGTTAATCTCAAACAACTTACAAATCTGCATGCAGAAATCGATGAACTTCATAATCGAATGTAAGAGTTGGAACTTGTGTTGGAACCATAAGAACTCCAGATGCATGAAGATCTCGAGACCATCTCTATTGAAAGTTCAAATTATCAATAAACACATTAAGGAAGCATCTTGGTATTGTTAGATCAAGTTTAAGAGAGAATGTTGAAAATATTAACTTGATTTAAAGTGTAAAAGAAGTGGTGACTCTTTAATTATCTAGGTGTCTGTTCAATGTTCAAGATAGTGCTTGTTTATTTAGGCGTCTGTTCAATATTCAAGATATCTTTTAGTATTTCTAGCGATGTGTTTAATATTGCTGTGAAAGAATGTGTGCTAGACAAACTATATAATAGGGATATGCTATCAATTGTAATTTGAGTGAGTGAGTGAGTAAGTGAGAGATATTGAGAAGAGTTGAAATGAAAGAATATTATCTCTCTCTCCCTCCTCCCACCTGTGGCCTTGTCTAATTCTATCTGACAAGCAAACATATACAAATTGAATTATACACTCTGTTGGTGGCATTGTTATTTTGTGTGTTGTGTGTGTGTGTGTGTGTGTGTGTGTGTGTGTTAATGTATTTATATGTATATATGTATACATAGATATATATGTATATATATGTATACATAGATATATATGTATATATATGTATACATAGATATATATGTATATATGTATATGTATATATATATATATATATATATATATATATATATATATATATATAGACACACACACACACACATATATATATATATAAACATATATATATGAGAAAAATATATATCAACCGCCAGCTGGGAGAGTCTCTCTGGTTGTGACGTTGCGCAATTTGTGATACAAAACTGGGTAATTTTCATAATGATCCCGCTTTTGAAAAAATAAAATTACTAAAAGACCCAGCCGTTCAAAAATGACAGTTTTTTTAGGAAGGTTTATATTCTCTATTACTATTTCTTTCTCATTATTCTCTCTCTCTCTCTCTCTCTCGCTCTCTCTCTCGCACACCTGTGTTCATATCTGAATTTCAATTTCGCAGGCAACCTCGATATTAGAAAACCGGAATCAGATCTTGATTTCAAATTTGCATAGGTCCTCTATCGCAAATTTTATTTATCAGATCTCCATCGATCTCTCCATCTCGACTTGTTACTTCCTATATCAGATCACTCTCGGCATGTCCATTTTGATATTGAGCCCCAACCATAATTCATCTGCCACCACCCCATCTCGACGTCGACCCTGTCCATTTTCTCCCCAGCTGAATATGAATCATGTATCTTCAAATGCAACTTCATCAACAAAACGAATAAATGCAGCAAGAGAGAGAACTTTGAATACTGAAACAGAGGTTATTTTTTATTCATATTTATGTATTATTTATGTCATTGTTGCTTGCAGTCTTTACTAAAAAACTATTATGTTTATATTGACACTGCGACCTGCAGTCGCAACCACTAGATTCATATGGGAAAATTCGACCTTAATTGCAGTCCTTATCAATAATCTTTAACTTTTTTGTATTGATAATGCGACCTTAATCGCAGTCCTAAAGTAATTTGAAAACTTGTTTATTACTTTGTTTATACGCAGAGATCATGTTCTTAAGAATGCGACTAATCGCGCAGTGTTTAATAAAATAATTTTCCAATTGTTATAAACTGCGACCTTAGTCGCAGTCCTCAATTATATTAAGACAACGATGTGTAATCGCAGTTTTTTATTTTATTAATGTTGCGTTCTTGGTAACAGTATTTTATTATATAAGGACTGTTAGCTGATTTAAACAAAATTTCCCAATTGTTATAAATTGCGACCAAAGTTGCAATCCTCAATTATATTAGGATTGCTGCCTTAGTCATAGTATTTTATTATATTAATGTTGCGTTCTTAATAACAATCATTTATTATATAAGGAATGCAAGCTTGTTGCAGTCCTACCTTATTTTTGTCTTTTAATCTAATAATTTTTGATTGTGAAATGTCTGGTAGCAAAATTATTTTTGTAGGACAGGAATTTGCATCAGATGATGAGGCATATAATTTCTACAATGTGTATGCAAGGAACAGGGGGTTTGGAGTGCGAGAAAAAGGAATAGATAAATCATGGAGGTCTCCGTATGAAGTTATTTATAGAAAATATTATTACAACAAGGAAGGTATCAATAGGTTGAGAGATAAAAGATAAGAAGAGTTTACTGTCAATTGTCGTATTGATAGTAGAGTTCATTATCCTGCTGAGATGCATATTCAGCTGCATTCATTACTAGACAAAAGATTTTGAAAGATCACCAAGTTTCTTGATTTGCATTTCCATGATTTATCAAGCCCGGATAAGATGCATCACTTTTACTCTCATCATACACATCAATCAAAGATGAGTAGAACTATTATTACCAATTTAGATATATAGGAATGCGTTCTTCTAATATTGCCCGTGTAGTTAAGGCAATGAATCCTAGAGAAGGTTGTGAACAAGTAAACATACAACAATGTATTGATTATATCCGACATAAAACAAAAATATTAAACAGGAGTTCATTTCTATCATCAAATATTTTCAAGAGAAATTGTAGTTAGATCCAAAATTTTTCATTGCCATTGAAGTTGATCATGCAGACACACTAAGTGTCTTTTGGGCCGATGGAAGAGTAAGATCTTCTTATTTAAGTTTTTCTAATGGAGTAGTGCTTGAAACAACTCTAATCATTTGAACTTTCCCTTCGCTCCATTTATAAGAGTAAATCATCTTTAATAATCTACTTTGTTCGGTTGTACATTGCCCGCAGATGAATAAAGGGATACATTTGTTTGGCTTTCAAGAAATGGCTCAAATGCATGCACGGAGTTGCACCAAAGGCGATCATTACAAATCAAGATGCCCAGATAGATGATGCTATTAAGATAATTTTCTCCTAATTCTTGGCACCGGTTCTATTTTTGACATATAAGAAAACATATTTCTAAGCAACAAATCCCTTTGATGAACAAATATGAAGATAATTTTTCCATTAATTTTAATAATTGGTATTCCTCTCATGATATAAGAACATGCAAGAAATGTTGGAGAGTGATGAAGTAAAAATATGATATAACTGAAGAACAAGATAGTTGGTTGGTAAAGATGTACAGATTGCGAATATATCGAGTGGACGCTTATCTGAAGGATATTTTTGGGCGGGAATGACAACTAGTCAAAGGAGTGAACGTATTAATTCTTTTTTAAAGGGTTTGTGAATGCTAACATAAAACTTATTGAATTTATTAACCAATATGATAAAGTTGTCGTTGCTGGTCGTAGAATTGAATCTCAAGACGACTTCATGTGTTTGAATTATATACCTAATTATACCTCAAATCCATATGAGATACAAGTTGCGAAGTGTTATACTTGAAAGATTTTTAAGTTGTTTAAAAAAAAGAGCAGTTGTGATGGCACTTTTTCCGATGAGTTGGAAAATGAATGCTCAAGGATAACTTATTTGGTTGGTGACTTCTATGAATCCAAAGATAAATGGGACAAAGTAATTTATGAGATTTGCGGTGAACTTCATGTTATGTATAGTTATACATTCTTTAGAACTTAGGGGATCCTTTGTAAATATATTTTGTGTATCTTATGGCGCAATCATGTTACTTATATTTCAAAATCTTATATGCTACAGAGGTGGAGATGGATGCTCAATACAGGAATGTTGGAATTGAAAATGTTATGAAAATATGTCAAAATCAAGGTAATGCAGATCTGTGAGAAACTGTAAGATTCTGGTCACTTCGATCTAAATTTAATGCATTTCTTGAAATGGTATCTGATTCGAATATCCATCTTTCCAAGTTGTATATTGTGTTGCAAGGATTTTCTATAGAAACCAGTAAGAACTTCAAATTCAGGACATTGGATGATCAATCATCGCAGATTGAAACTAATATTAGGTCTACTACTTCAGTGGTAATATTGAGAGAGGAAATAACAATCCGTAATCCTCTTGGTCTTATGGCTACAAAGAGGCAGCCCAAAAGTGCATCTAGGATGAAGTTTGAATTTAAATATTCTCTATCACAAAAGGAGGTGAAGCAGCATAAATATGAAAACTGTCAACAATTAGGCTATTACAGAGTTGATTGTCCATTATTGGTATGAAACATCTTTGCCTTGTATCATATGCATTTTACTTTGTGTTTCAAACATTTACATGACTTTTTTTTCTATTTTTTCTGTGCATGTTTTTTTGTTACCACATCAATGAAAAACACCTAGAGGGGGGGTGAATAGGTGTAAGTGCTAATCTAAGAAACTAAATGCAAACTATGTGCGCTAAATGCGGAAGCTAATGCAAATCTTGCAACACACTTAATACAATCCACCAAGTGTAGCCGAATTCCCCTTGCGAGGCTCTGGACTAACTCCTCTAGATTCCCCTAGATATGGGTTGAGGCGCTATGTGAAGCTCTTGTTGGATGAGTATAAGTGATGCACACACACAAGCAATCCAAGCATATAATAGATATGACAATAAGAGATGCAAGGCACAACACAACCAATATATGATATGGCAATATGAATTATGCACAACACAAGCAAATATGGTATGATATGAAGTATGATGCTTTGCACAAAGTAAATGAGAGAGAGTTAAAGAGACAATGGGAGCAATCGCAAACAACGAGATTTGTTTCGAGGTTCGAGCACCTTGCTCTACATCCCCGCCTACACCACCGTGTAGGATTTCCATTATCTCAACTCCCACCGAGGGAACCTCTACCGAAGAGGATTTCTTACAACTCTAGGAGTACCAAACTCCTCTCTCAACAACAACCTCCTCACAACCGAGGGGTTAGGCCCGTAGCCAATACAACAACCAATCCACACACCTCTACGAAGAGGCTCACAACCAAACTCCACCTCTACCTAAGAGGGAGCAAACCAATACCACTCCGATCACCTCTACCGAAGAGGGATACAACAAATAAAGGAGGGTTTACAACAAGTGGTTCAAAACCACAAACTCTCTTTTTCTTTCTCTTTCTTTTTCCACAAAACAAAGATCCTAATAGTTTAGGATAGAAGATAGCTCAAGTGTGGAAAACTAGGTGTTTGGAAAACTAGCAACAAAGAAAATCACTTGGGAAAATCCTTCCAAAAGATATAGAATGAAAAACCAAGACCAATCTCCCAAAATATTCTTTTCTTTGATTTTTTCAAAAACCTAAAACAATAAAGATTGAAGAATTAAAGCCCCAAACACTTTTGAAAACTTGTTTTAAAACCTCTAGAAACCAGAAATTTTTCTCCTTAAAAAACTTGGCCAAAATCCCCAAAGAGATGGAGTTTATATAGGCCAAACAGAAAACTAGCCGTTAGAGCTGAGCTGGCAACTCTGACAGGCGTCGGTCGACCGGCCCGGTCGACCGCCAACGGTCAGAAAAGTGACCGTTGGGCACTAGCGGTCGACCGGCCCGGTCGACCGAACCATCCTGAGAGTTGAACTCTCAACTCGGTCGACCGGTCCGGTCGACCGACTACAATGTGTAGCCAGCGTGCACGTCTGTGCACATCGGTCGACCGACCCGGTCGACCGGCCACTTGGTGCGGTCGACCGGTGCGGTCGACCGAACTGGCCTGGCAGGCACAGTGCAGATCTGCACAGATACGGGATTTGAAAATAGGTCTTTTCACTCAATAAAAATCCCATAAATTCACAGTAAATCTAAAAAATAGTTTTAATCACAATAAAAACTGTTTTCTAAAAATATGTTTTTCTAAAACTTGTTTTATCATTTTATGTTAAAACATAAACATGTGATAAAAATTTCAAGACAATATATCAACATATCAATTCATTTTAAAGTCTTGCAAATTTTATCAAAAACAAAACCTGTATTTTGTCAAACTTGATTTTCCAAAACATGAATAGGGATATCAAAATAAGTTTGTTTACCAAGTTAAAGCATGTATGTATAAATAGAAAACATCTACTATACATATACCATATGTAAACTTGTTTAATCAACTATTCATAAAAACCAAATCATGAAACGTGTGTGTTTTGTGTTCACTTGAGCATATCAACTAAACTAAGCTTTACAAATGGATCTAAAACTCTATCTAAACTAGGATACCTAAGTCTTCTTGTCGATCTTCCATCTTCAAGTAGACTCGATCCCAAACGCGTGATCTTCCAAGTGCAAAGGTATGATCTTTAAGCTTTGGCACCGGAATCAACATGAAAAGCTTCTAAACTCCTTGTTGAAGCTAATCACCAACTAATATCCTGTTAATGATCTGAAACTTAGAAACACAAGAATATTAGTAAACATAACTACATGAGTGTTGATCATCATCAAAACTAGAGTGGAAGGCCATTGGGCCAACAATCAATTGATTTTTTTTATTCACAGAGGAAATAGTATCAGATGTTAGCAATCGAGAAGGAAGAAAGAGTTGAATTTATTAACAATATTTTGAAATGAATTGTATCGTGTGGAACTCATAGATATGACATATGTTCTTTAAATGTGATTCAAATTATTTCTTTTCACAGAACTTTCTGTACCGATCTGTATTATTTTCTGAGGAATGTGGCCAAGGTCACAGTATCAATGTAGAAAGGATCTTATTGAACTGTGACCAGAGTCACAGTTCACTTATTATTTTATATATTTTTTCTTCACTGCGACTATTGTCACATTTTTAATGCAATAAGAACTTTGCATTTCTGTTACACACAATGACCTTAGTTGCTATTTTTTAATTATCTGAATATAATGAAATTTAGTGTTTTGAGAGGACTGCGACCATGGCCGCAGCATAAAATTTTTATGTGGTTAACTTTTGGACTACAACCATGGTCGCCGTTCTTTACTTGATTGAATATATTGTGACCAAAGTTTTTGGTTAAGACTTCGACCATAGTCGCAGTTTCATGTATCATTATAGTTTATTATGGAATGCGATCATAGTCACAATTTTACTTGATATAGTGTATTTAACTGAAGAGTTTTTTTAATTAAGACTACGATTATGGTCGCGGTATCAAGTATAAATATAGTTATTTATGGACTGCGACCATAGCCACATTTTTTTACTTGATAGGATATATATAACTGAAGATTGCGACTATATTTCTACAACTAGAGTCACTATCTTAATATAGATTTATATATTAT
Organism: Agave tequilana; assembly: GCA_038442645.1. Taxonomy (NCBI): domain Eukaryota; kingdom Viridiplantae; phylum Streptophyta; class Magnoliopsida; order Asparagales; family Asparagaceae; genus Agave; species Agave tequilana. The sequence goes on along the minus strand of JAVJIF010007433.1, from coordinate 81,223 downwards.
TTTTCACTGCGATCTTAGTCAAAGTCTGGATGCAGAATGAGAACTTTTAATTCTTGATCACAGAATGCGACCATAGTTAGCTTCTTAATAAAAATTTACATTGTTTTGTAGTAAATGATTATATTTCTCATCATATGATGATATAACTTGCAAGCATATATAATGTCTGCGACTATGGTAGCAGTTTTATATAAACCATTTAAAGATTACTGCGAATTAAAATCATTAAAGATACATACTTGTATATGTATTAAGAAGCATTAAAATAAATTTAAAAAAGAAGTAAATTTTATTTATGTCATAATATGTCAGTAAGAGACCTTACAAAAAAACATTAAAAACTCTAGAAAGAAGACAAAAAAGTTGATTATGAAAAGAACAAAAAAATCCTAGCCGTCCTCGTTGTCACCATCATAATCAGAATCATCTTCTTCATTCTCTTCGTCTTCTCCTGCTCGCTTTCCTCCTCTTCGTCCTCTTGTTCGCTTTCCTCCTCTTCGTCCTCGTCGACTCCTTCGCTCTCCTCCTTTCTTTCCTCCTCTTTTGAAGGGTACTTTAGTGCATCAATAAACTCCCAGTATGGGTCGTCTGTATCAACCTTCGATATATATCGAGAGGACATGCTGAAAGAAATCGTGCATTCATTATCAAAGGACTTGCTATGCTCGGAGAAGAAGAAGGAGAAGACATGTTTCAATGATAAAATTTGTGAGGAAGTTTAGAGAGAAAATTGTGATTGTTGTTTTTAGAAATAAAATCTTCAGTATGTAATACTCATAGGCATTCCAAAGGCTTATACTCTTAAACGACATGAACAGTAACATAAGTATTATAGGTGACGGTTGGATTTCAAGGATTAGATAAAAAATCAATTAAATATTTATTTGAATCTTTATGACGGGAGGACCCCAAGGCTAATTTTTTATCAGAATTTTATGACATGATTATAAATTAACCTTTATTGACTTTTTTCTTTCAATATATTTAATTTTTTCTATGTGTCATCCCTTTACTGTATCCATATTAATTTTTTTACTATGTTTATTGAGGACTACGATCATGGTCGCAACATCGTGGTAGACAGGATTTTACTGACTGCGACTTGCGTCGCAGTCATAATATAGGATACGAACACATAAATATATGAGGACATCGATCATGGTCGCAGTCCTAATCTACTTATGATAATATATGAATGTTAGGAATATGACTTTTGTCGCATTTTATAAACCTAAGAAAATGTTTTAAAGTATGTATCGAGAATAAAGACTGCGACTATACTCGCAGTGCTTAATGAGAACAATTTTTATATATTGTATGTGTAGTGTGACCTTTATCGCACTTCTGATGTACAATGAGAATAACATATTTTTAAGTACATAATGCGATCATAGTTGCAGTTCATTTAAAATGACATTAGTTATTGTCTAACAAATCTGCCAATGTTGTCGCAGTTATAAGAATATTTGATTTATAAATAACTGCGAGACCTAGGTCGCAATACTATTTAACAGTGGAAAATATGTACAAAATAATCCATTAAACAATATATTCATTAATTTTTGTACACTGTACATTTATAATACAAAAAAAATCATACATTTCAATTATCAAATTGGATTTCCTAATCATTTCAATTTCTTCATCCCAACTTTTTGATTTATCTGCGAGTAATATGTATACAATTTCGCCTCTTAGCTTCTGTACAGTCGCATCAGTTACAACATCAACTGCCGAAGGCACACCATATACATACACTCGATGTATTTGCATACATATATAGCGCAATTCACACTACAAAAATATGAAAAAAATTAATTTTGAGATTAATATTTTTACTACTGAATATGTTCAATGAGAAATGAAATTTGATCAATCTTACAAATTAAACTTACTTGTTAGTTTGTCAGGGACATTTTGCATACTTAATATAACTTTTCTTCATCTTTTTATTAAAATCTTCTTCACTTATTTTACAATCTTTCTTTCTGATTTACAAAAGTAAAAAATGACATTTAGTTTTAATGCAATTAAATTCAAAAAAATCTGTATGATCAAGATTAAGTTATTATTGTTTTAGTATCTGCCTGATACAGTTTTAATACGCTGCTGAATTTATCCACAAGAGCTAAAGAGTTATAAAATATCCACTCTTATGTTTGGCAATAAAAAACCAATAGGTCTAGTGGAATCCAGCATCAGCAGCACTGTGTTTGTGGTTGATCGAGAAGAACATATACTGTGTGTCACTATTTCAATCTTTCAGTTTGTTTTTTATAAAAAATTCTTAGAGATCACGACTTTTTGATACAACACCGTCTGTCAAAATTGGACGAAACTAACATTAATAGATTATAGATAGAGACTACAAGGAATATAAATGCATTATTAATATGAAAAATTTTGTCTCTCCTAACATCATGAATATAACTGTTACTACTTTATTAAATTATTATTATACTGCAACTATGATTGTAGTCATATTTATGCATGATGAAAATAAGGACTGCGATCAAAGTCGCAGTTTCTCATTCAAGGTCACAGTTTGACAGATGGTAATCTTTATTAAGAGAAAAATTTGTTGCTTTTATCAGCTCTTCTTCCTCTTCCTTGACCTTTATCTTCTGTTTTTTTTTTCTTTCTAATTTTCCCTTTTCTCTCTTCTCTTCATCTTTCTTTCTTCTCTTTTAGCTTTCTTTTTTTTTCCATTTTTGCAATTGTGTTATCTAATTGAAACACTATGTTTTTCAGATATAAATTTTCAGTTCTCAAAATGTGTACTTCTTCACATTTTTAGTCTCTTAGTTCTGGTAAATAACCTGCAATAGTTGGTTCTGACATTCTCTCCTCAACTATATTTACATGTTCTTATTCCTCTCCAATGCCAACTTCAATATTTTCTTCATTGATATGTTCTTCTTCCTCTTTTGCAGTAAGGCCTATCATAATTATTTTCTCCCTTGAAATGTTTGTCATTCGATTTAAAACTTGAAAGTCAGGTAAAACATATAGCAAATTATAACCAAATATTGAGAACTGTAATTGAAGTCACAATTTAAGAAAAAGTAGTAAAACTTGTGTTTCACCATGACTGCAACTTTGGTCGCAGTTAGAAAATAATTTTCAAAACATAAAGAATTAAGTGTCGCAGTCAGAAAATAATTTTCAAATATAAACAATTGAGTACTGCGACTATAATGAACATTACACACAATGTGTTTTATCAGGACTGCGACCTCAGTCACAGCTCTAATAAAAATTTAGCCAACATTTACCTTGGCTTTTAAAAAATGCAACTTTCATCGTAGTCCTCATAAATCACCACATTGTGGGAATAAACATAATACTTCAACTATAGTCGCAGTTTTAACAAAATAGTAGATAAATTGTGTTCAGTTTATGTTGTTTTATACTAACATTTCTTCTTCAGTCTTTGATAAATTATATCAAGTAGGACTTTGTTAATATTGTGCAGGTCTCATCTTACTGCCCTTGGAGTTTTATCCTCCATTCCCTTTATTTTCTTTACAATTTCAGCTCTTTCACATAATCAATACTGCAGCAGATATCAATATATCAGTTTTGTAATCAGTAATCATATATATGCAATAAACATCAATTTTTAATAATAGAACAATATTACTTATAAGAATTTGCACAGAGGATCCTTACAGCTCAAATATTTTCTGCCTTAAATTGTTCAGTGATTCAAGGATGAACTAC